>JAOTNS010001201.1:5000-122500 GCA_028476615.1 Culter alburnus | reverse complement strand
CGAGAAGTTCATTTCAGCTCTATCGTGAGGAACAGAGTGACGTGTGCACAATATAACGACGATTCTTACCCCGTTATCTCCAAGAATGTCAAGCTTTTTCATGAGGTCAGGAATGATGACATCCTAAAGCAAACACACGAGAGGATGAGGTCATCGTACAGTACAGGTGCGCTGTGATATTTACAGTATATGAAGAACTGTACTGTATAGAGGACACAACTGTGACATCCTGAACGACACGCTCCTTCATCCACATGATTTCTGCTCTCGTTTCTACGTTAGACTGATAGATGAGGCCATTATTACTATGCTTAGTGAATGAAGTACATTGACATTAGTAATTTTGGCATTAAATGATCATATGCCAGTTGTGTGTGTGTGTGTGTGTGTGTGTGTGTGTGAGTGTGTGTGTGTGTGTGAGTGTCAGTGTGTATGTGTGTGTGTGTCAGTGTGTGTGTGTGCGTGCGTGTGTGTGTGTGTGTGTGGTGTGTGTGTGTGTGTGTGTGAGAGTGTGTTGTACATGTTTTCACCTTGACTCCCTCTTGTTGGCAGTGTAGCTGAAGGCTGCTGTTGTTTTCAGAGGCAGAGATCTGAAGGTTGAAGGCAGGAGAACGTCGTTCCCGCTCCTGTTGGATAAAAGAAGAACGGATGGTGAAATAAACAGAACTCTTCTTTCAGGGCGTAACAGTATCTGTAGAGAAAAGGGTTAAAAGTTTTAAAGGGTTAAAAGTCTGTTTTAAAGGGTTAGTTCACTCAAAATTACAACTCTGGAATTGTTCACCCAAACACTAAACATTCTCTCTTCAGTTAAAAAGTTTAATTTTTAAAGAATATTCTGGCAGCTCTTCAACATACAAAAAATAATTCAAAACTTAAAAAAAGAAGCACATGGTCCATGCGCTTTATTTCCATGTCTTCTAAAGCCATACTATGGATAGTGAAATAACTTTAATTTTGGCCTTTTTAACCCAAAACTATCATGTGACTTCAGGAGACTTTTATGACAGGCCTGCTTTAATGGTGTATATTTCATCATTTTTGGAGTGTTAAAAAAGTGCACTTAACTGTACTGAATGTCCACTTGTGTACTCCAAATCATAAAAGCATATTTTAAAAAAACTGTACTCAGATAATATAGTATCATCACAGTATAAAATGCCACTCAAGTACACTTAAAGACAGCACACTTTCATGGCTGTTAACACACTTAAGTACGCTTTTAAAAAAAATGCATTTGTAATAATGTCATATTTTTCCTAAAGTACGTCTAAATCATGTTTTAATAAACTTAGATGTACACTTATTCTGATGTGTTGACTAACATACTGAAGTACATTATAATTTGAACTGTACTCTCATTTGAATTACATTTAAATTTAATAATTAAATTAGTATCTAAATATACAAAAATACAAATGACATTAAGTTATATTTTAGTCAACCATAAATGTTCGGCAGTAACTTTAACCAAATTTCAAAGACAATAGAAGTAATTATGAAATTGCTTAAAAATATATATACTTAAGTGGGTCAAAAAAGCACTAAATGCATTTAATATAAATTTAAACTATTACATTTTCATGTAATTGTGAATAACTTGCAATGCAGTGTGGGAAAACGTTACATTCAGTTCACACTTTTAAAGCGTATATTAATACTTATTTTCACTTGCATGAAAACGTGTCCAGGATATTCTTCAAAAACATTCACTACTTGTTCAACAGAACAAAGAAAGAAATACGTGTTTGAACGACGCGAGGGTTATGAGGATATTTTTGGGAGATCTGCAGAATCTGTAGATGTTATTATATCACACGAAATCAAACATTACAGAACAGATCTATGAATATTGTTGAATATTATAATCTCTGTGACACTGCTTATGTTTCTCTGCTGCAAATCACTTTAGATAAAACCTGATAAATGTAAAAGTAATGGCTGACACCATTATCACTGTCACATGACCTAACTAACATTAGAAGAATGTTTTAAAACATTAAGAATAGAAATTCTAGCATGATGCTGAAAGATATATGAAGGTATTATTATGAAAATGTTTTCATCAATAAAACAGAAATCAATGCTGTTTGGGCTCTTTTATGCTCCACAGAAGAAAGAAGGTCTTACAGAGACTCTTATAGAGTAAATGATGAATGTCCATTTTTGGGTGAACTATCACTTTAAACGCTTACATAATCAGAAGTTTCAAGCATTAAAATAAGCTAAAACAAAAGCATGGACCATCAAAACTTCTGATGAAGAGTGAATGCAGTAATTTGAAAGTGTAGCTGCAGTTACTCTATACTTTCTGTAATGAAGGACATTCTCACAAATACTTCATCATGAACACACGAAATATTCACATTTCATAAAAGATGCATGACATTATGAAAGCAAACAAAAACAGTGCATATTTTGGGATGATGATGTGTTGAATGAGATTTGACAATCATTAAATAATAGTGAATTTGTGCATGAAAACAAATGTTTCAAAGACTGGATAAACGTCACACAAATAAAACATGCGGGAGCTGCAGTCAAAAAGAAAAAGATTGGTGAGGAGTTTCATTCAAATAACTTTTATTCCATTGAAATGTATATTTAACAAAACAATAGTGATATAAATATACAGATTTTAAAACAAAAATACATTTAAAAATATGTATGAAGGCGTGCGACTCAAAGGCGTGCAGTGGACTCGTGTGAGCAGACGTGAGCCGGGATCGAGCGCTGCTGCGGGAGCAAAACACACTCTCTTACTTCCAGCTCCAGGATACGGAACTCCAGAAGCTCGTTCTGATCCAGGGTGTCTCGAACCTCCGAGCGTAAGCGCGTTTCACGCTGCTCCAGCGATGCTATCTACCACACACACACACACACACACACCGGACCAATGTTAAGGGTTTGTGTTTGAGTGTGTGTGTATTAGAGGACACAACGGCTGTACCTTCTCTCTGAGCTCCTGATTCACCCTGATGAGGTTCTGCTTCTCCTCCGCCCACCTCGAGTCCTGCAGCACACACACACACACACACAAACACACACCACTACAATTACACTAATAATACTTGTCTAACACTCCTATTCATCACTACACACTAATCACACACACACACACACACACACTTCACTCACTCATGTCAATCAAAACACAACAAATAAATAACAAATAATCAGTCTGAAACATTCAGCTCAACATAAACAGAGCACACACACACACACACACACACACACACACAGAAAAAAAAAAATCAAATGAGGAGTTAAAGATGGAGAAATGGCTGAGATTTATTAGGACCCATGCAGGAAAAGCCAATTCATATTTTACAGGAAAAAGAAGCTCAAGCAACCAATGAGAGATGAGCAGAGAACAGAAGAGGAACACATGCAGGAGCAGCTGACCAATGACAAACAACCAATCATCAAGCCACAAATGGTGCATTAGCATAATCCTGTACTATTGAGCAGCAGAGCAGTGGATCTCAACCTCCAAACATGTCCACAACAACATCTGAAGGTCCTTCAACTAAAAGATTATATTTCTTGGCATATGCAGAAAGGTGAATATCTGTTATAAAAATAATGATTTTAGCTGTTTTAGCTTATTTTAATGCTTGTTTTGTCTATGATTTTGAGCCGCTGGTTGAGATCCACAGTAATCAGGTTTTCAGAACACACTGATGCACCTTCCCACAATGCAATGCATTTCCATTATCAGTGTGATGGATGAACTGGAAATAAAATATTAATAAATTATAAACTTTTTCTAAATGTATTATTTGATCGAACCGCCAGTTTGAACAAAAAATGGATTAAAATTCCACACTTTTATTTCTGGAATGATATCTGGACATCATTCACAGAATATGATGATCATGCAGAAGTGAATTATTTCTCAGTTCTGTTTTACATACTATATTTAAAGGGTCGTGAAACACTAAACGTTTTTAGTTGTTTGCGTCGCACATCATAGAAGAATTCAGCTCAACACTGGGAGTAAAAACTCTTGTTTAACGACAACAAACCTTCAAGTCCTGTTTAAATAAATGTGTTTAACAGCAGAATTATGATGACAAACTACATTACCCATGATGCTGTAGACAGAATTCAACCAATCAGATTGTAGCGGAGAGAGAATCGTGCCAAAACAAAAACTCTCTCCAAAGAATATCCAAAGATTGCAATGATTATGTCACTGTGAATGACATCATCAAGTGCTCAAAATACTTCAATATTTGTGCATGTGTACATATTATATATGATATATGTATATATATAGAGGGTGAATTCATGGTGATTGGGACACTTTTTGCCATTGAGATGAATTGGAAAAGTGTTCAATCATGTATTCAATCAATCTGAATTCACCCTATATATATATAAATATATTGTTTCTGTTTCTGACTTTTTAAACATCCCTATGGGAAAATGTATGGTGTTTCATGACCCTTTGAAAACAGTAGGCAGATCAGCGATATATTTGTGTCCTCGATCTCCCTCAGTCTGTGGTCAGTGATCAGGATGAAGCAGTTCTCAAGGTTAGGAGACGCCAGGACACAAATAACACCAAAACTGAGTTGATTGATCTGAATAAAATATACAGTATAAACCTGTATAACCTGTATTTTAACACACAAGAGTCTTGCACTGGTCAGCTGAAGTAAATGTAAAGAAATAAGGAATTTGACTTTGACAGAATCTTGCGGGTGAAGTCACATGATTTGGAGCCACATCCTCTCTGTGTAGCGCCAGCACACAAGCATGGCTGTCAGAAAGACCAGCAGCGAGGCCAATGTGACTGGAGTCAGGGGTGTCTTCTCCCCGCCCGCTGTCTTATTTACCTGCCCCTTCTCTGCCAGGCTCCGCTCCAGGTCAGCAATCCGTGCCTGACAGCCAATCAGCTCCGTCTGCAGCTGCTCCCGCGTCTGACGGACAGAGCACAGAGCCAATCAAAGAGCCAGCCTAGGGCATGCGTGCGCAGAAACATGGACTATATCGGCTTCTTTTGAATTTCAAATCAATTATTAATTTTGGTAAGGAATTTTCTGAGGCAGGAATTTTCGGCCATGCTTGCTACAATGCTGGCTGTGATCGACAGCTGAGTGGAATTTCAGTGTGGGAAAGGAGATTCTGAGAAGGTCTTGAAGTTCAATTCAACTGGATTTAAACACTGGGGCGATCTGATTGAGATTTAAAATAAATATGGGAAAGAAAAGGATCCTTCAGAATGTCCCGTGTGGCGCGGTCAGGCATGCGTCTGTGGGGTCGCGACCTCACCCTGCAGTGCCTCTCGGGGTCCAGCGGTCCCGCCGTCTCCTGCAGAAGGGCGTACGCTCGCTGCAGCGCCTGGTACTCGCGCGTCAGCTGACGGAACCGCAGCTCCGCCTCCTCCCGGGAGAAGCCCTGCCCGACAACAGAAGCAGTCCCGAGTGTCACATCTGTCATTGCCAGATATTATCAAATGAAATCATTGCAGATTCACCATCATAAATCAGGATAAAAATAGTTATCTATATTTGCAGTGTGAATATCTTATGGAAATGAGCTGAAACGACATCAGGAGAGATAAAATGTTTCCGTCCACCTAGTGCCGGATGCAAACGGCAAGATGAGACTAAATTCTAAAAATGTGCATTAAAAAACGTAATAATTTTTTATCCGTAAAGAAAACATGCACTTAAACTACGATGGAAACACATTTACTGAATAAATCCCTCATGTGACTGTGCTTCAGCAGAGGCTGTGATTGGATAACTGGACTAATCAGCGGACCAATCGCATCGCAGCATCTCAGATGTTGGTTTGAGTCTGTCATCAGAATGATTTGGTTTAATTCCTCCAGAAGCGTCTCACACGATTGTGTTCCCAAACACCAGCATCCGAACGCAAGATCACATGACAGCGTTTATTGTGTTTCGTCTGACGCTCTGAGACAAACTCATGTAAGTTCAGGCTCTTTCTCCTCCATCATGAATATTTATTACTAATATTTTGCACCAATTTCCCAGGAAGTGATGATTTTGTTCTCTTGAACACACGGGATTGAAACGCTGATTTATTCACAAATGTTTTATGCCATATTCCAGTTAAATTTACTTTAAACACAAAATGTTACTTTTATTCAGATCAAGTCAAATTTATTTGTATAGCTCTTTTCACAACACACACTTTTCAGAAAATCATGATGTTTATAATTTATCTTTATAAAATACCTTCATGCCTTATAGTCAGATTTCTCATATTAAATCAGGGCGATAATACAGTTTATATTCTGTGACGATACAAACAGTCAAGCAGTTGAGTTTGATATATGTTATACATCGCTGTACGTGAGTGTACCGTATGTTTGCAAGATGGATATAATATATATTACAGCTTTATACACAGAAGTGTCCAATAATACAGTTTACATTTTACAACAATATAAACAGTAAATCATTTTTAGTGAGTGAAATCGTATCTAACGAAGCGCAGCACATTGGAGTGAACACCAGAAGAACACACTGTGAAGGGATGATCTTAATGACTCGCCGTTAATCCCGCGGCTCGTTAACGAGATCTGCAGGTACTGATGAACGAGAGAACGCCTCATGATCCCTGGAGCACCTCTGACCGAACAACACGCCTGAACAACTCAACACACACTCTCTCCGATCCCTGACATCAACACACACTCTCTCCGATCCCTGACATCAACACACACTCTCTCCGATCCCTGACATCAACACACACTCTCTCCGATCCCTGACATCAACACACACTCTCTCCGATCCCTGACATCAACACACACTTTCAGAAGAACATCAGATTGTTGTTAATGATTCGTGGCGCTGCTGAAGAAGTTGTTTTGGTCTTGTTTTGTGTTTTATAGAGAGTTCAGGGTTGATGCAGGATTCTTTCTTACATATGGTTTATGAGTTTGTATTTTAAGCACAAAATAATATCATGTTTCTCCTCAATAAGCCACACTATCTGATGTATTATTCATGTCCGTCGAACAAAAGTACAGAGTACAAGAAAATAGAGTACAAGTGTTTGGTTCATATGTACACTACTGTTCAAACGTTTGGGATCAAAAGAAGAAAGAAATTAATACTTTTATTCATCAAGGACGCATCAAAAGTTAAAGACATTTATAATGTTACAAAAGATTCAATTTCAAATAAATGCTGTTCTTTTGATCTTTATATTCACCAAAGAATCCTGAAGAATAAAATGTATGATGGATTTCACAAAAATATGAATGTTTTCAACATTGATAATAATCATGAATGTTTCTTGAGCATTAAATCATCATATCAGAATGATTTCTGAAGGATCATGTGACACTGAAGACTGGAGTAATGATGCTGAAAATTCAGCTTTGATCACAGGAATAAATTACACTTTACTATATATTCACATAGAAAACAGATGATTTACATTGGAATAATATTTCACTGTTTTACTGTAATTTTGATCAAACAAGTGAAGTCTTGCCGATCATGAGAGAAACATTAGTGTTCATGCAGGTGTAAATCATGACATACGTCTTCGAGGTCCTCTTCGGGGGTGGCGGGCGTGTGATCCGTGTTATATGACGTCAGAGACGACGTTTCAGAATCCACAGATTCTTCATCAAATCCAAAATATGTCTCCACAACATGCCTCTGAAAGAGAGAATCATGTGTTCAGATGAAATAAATCACTCACTAACCTACAATACACCAAACACCTCCTCTCTTCAGTTCACACAGAGAAAACAAGTGCGAATGCTGGTAACATGTGACCTGCCCAGAGCAGCATCACATGATCATCTCTGCTTCTTCTGGCATTAAGTGCATTACTGCAGATGATTATTTTTACAGACTGAAGGATCAAAGTTCATGTCAGCAGATTCAGTGAGCACAGCTTGACTCGCTTCTGAATCCATAACCACCGTTAAATAAAATCATACTTCATGATGCTCATTAATAAAGTGTCAGATCTTACCATCGTGTTTGTAGGTCATCTCCTGACAGCCGGAGAAATACAGACACACCAGAGCGCACAGACACAGGAACATGGAGAGGTACAGCACCAGCAGGAAGTACTCTGGCATGCTGAGCGTCTAAAAACACCCCCCAAAACCCTCTCTAACCATCTTCCTCAGAGCCACTCGTGTGTGTGTGTGTGTGTGTGTGTCACGCCAGAGTCTGATGCTCCTCGCTTACGTGAGTTTATAGTCATGTCCGCTGACTCCACCTCCTTAGCAACAGTTCTGGAGAACCAACAACTACAGCACAGCCCACAGCGCCTCACACACACACACACACACACACACACACACACACACACACACACACACACACACACAGGTGTACCTGATCAGAACAGACAGGACAGAATCACACACACTTATCTCTTTATTTATCTCATTCACTCAGGATCATCCTCAAAAGTTCCTAAGGAGGTTTTGTCAGATTCAGGGGCAAATTTGTACCAAAATTATAGCAAATAAATCCAAACTGAGGGTTAGAGACTTCTGCGTATACAGACTCTTCAGTTGTGACAATGTGGTTTTTGGTTGTTTGGGGGACTGACGTAACCTTTTACACAAGAAAAGAAATCTGGAGAATGCATGAGAAAGAAAAGAGAAGCGGAAGGTCTCGAGAGGCCAATTAAAGTGCGGCGTAACGGCGCTCACACACTCCTCGGAGGAGACGGTTGCTTAGAGACGGAGTCCGTACGCTTCACAGAACCGAGAGCTAAACTTCCTCAAACATGTGTCTATGAATGACAGGACTCGCTCACCTTCGGTAACTTGATGTTTTTCCGCCTGTTCTTTTTGTTGATTACCAGCCGGTCCCGCTCCTGAAAGCACATCCAGACGTCTCCGTAAACACTTTAGATTAGGGTCCAGTTCTCACTGTTAACTAGTGGCTTATTATCAGCATATGGCTGAGATATTGACTGTTTATTAGTACTTATAAAGCACATATTAATGCCTTACTCTGCATGATCATATTATACATCCCAGTACTTAAACTTAACAACTACCTTACTAACTATTAATAAGCAGTAATTAGGAGTTTATTGAAGCAAAAGTCATAGTTAATAGTGAGAACTGGACCCTAAACTAAAGTGTGATCAACTTACCAATACACACACACACACACACACACACACACACACGTTTACACTACTGTTCAAAAGTTTGGCGTCGGTAAGACTGTTGTTTTTGAATGAAGTCTCTAAGGGTATGTTTACACAACAACAACATACTAAAAACAGAAAAGCTTTTACTTTGTGTTTTTCACATACAGACAACAAATCTAACCCCGTCCACATTCTGGGAAATCATCTAAAATCGCTGTATTCTGCTGTCAGGCCAGTAGATGGCAAAGTTTTTGTTTTCAAGTCCCCAAACACCGTTGTCATGTAAATGAACAGCCAAAACACATAAAAAGATTTCCATTTTTAGGCTACGTCTGTATTATTTTATGTTTTATGTTATGTTTATTCTATGTCTGCATTTGAAGCCAGTCCTTCGTTCACACTGAGACGCGTTTGTGAAAACTGATCTTACTGAGTCTCTCTCTCTCATGATTTCAAGATAGCTTTATTATCATGGTGAAAGAAATCTTTTCTCTCTCTCTCTCAGGTGGAATCATCACAAAACGCTGTTTTCACATTGAGGACTGTGTTGTTTGAAACGTTTAGTCATGTGACTCATATTACGACAGATGTGTTTATACCGGTTTGTGCTGCTAAAGATGTTACTTTGTACAATCTTCACATCACAGCCCTGCAGAGATGACAGAAAGTGTGCCGTCACACGAGGCGTTTCAGACCAGAGATCGAGAGAGATCGAGTGTGATCTGAACATGTCAGATATTCTGATCGTGTCAGAAGAATAATGTGAGAACTGTATTATTCTCTCAGCTTCACTCCAGCGAGCTTTTATTGTGTTTTGCACTTGATTTAAAGTGTTTCAGTGTGAACAAGAAACTGTGGATGAGGAGCTTTTTGAATGGAAAACTTTTTAGTATAGATGTGGTCTTATGGTCATCAAGACTGTTACTGTCACTTTTGATCAATTTAACTTGCTGAATAAAAGTATTAATTATTTTTGAAAAATCGCAGTGACGCCAAACTCTTGCACACAGTTTCAGGACAGACGGCTCAGATGAGACGCTGATATCAGCGTGTGTGTAAACAGAAGTCATGAGGGAGGACAGCACAAAACCAGGCTGTAAGTCATTTCTAATTAAGCTTCATCTTAATGAAGTAAACAAACTAATTAACAGATGCAGCGCTGATTACCAAACACAAGTAATTACAGGGTAAGGCCAATTAGAGAATAATCACACAGTGGCACAAACACAGACACACATTATAAAGAGCAGACAAGGACACAATCTGTTTCTGGAAATACATTTAAAGACAACAATCTTTACTTTTTTGATAAAAGTTGCTGGTCTTATTATTGAAATGTTCATTTGCTCAACCATTTCACTCACTTCCCATTAGCCAATCAAATCATGATGGATAAAATCTATATAATTTCAGCACACACAAATGCATTAATATGCTGTGAATGCGGTTTCATGTTCATCTGAAGCATGTCTGTCACATCAACATGTGTGTGTGTGTGTGTGTGTGTGTGTGTGTGAATGTGTGTGTGTGTGTGTGTGACAGAGAGAGAGTGTGTGTGTGTGTGTGTGTGTGTGTGTGTGTGTGCGCGGCTCAGAAACGCACCTGCGTGAGCTCATCTATGACGCCGCGCTGCTCGCTGATCTGCAGGCGCAGATACTCCACTTCCTGTTGCTCGTGGGCGAGACTCAGGTCCGTCAGAGAGGTGTGTCTCTTCAGGCCGCCCGGCTGCTGCGAGTTCTGCTGCGATCGCTCCTTCTGGACACACACAGCCACAGAGCTCCAGTTTCGGTACGGTTAAATCTTGAACATTCAAGTTATTCTGAAGAAAATCAATATATCAAAACTTCCCATCACCTGCTCTGCGTTCTCTCTGCTGAGCGTCTTCAGCTTGTCCTCCATGCGCTGGAGAGTCTGCTGCAGCTCTTCGTTCTCTTATTCAAGCGTTTATTCTTCTCCATGAGCGGCTTCATCTCTCCGTCCGTTTCCCGCACTCGTTTCAGCTGTACGACAGAGACAACTGATCAACACACACAAGTCCTGTTGGGATTTTCCATCATCATGTGGACTCTATCCTAAAGAGTTTTCCAACAGATATTAACAACAATAAACAATCTTGAGAACAGTGACTCTACACTGTAAAAAAGTGTTTTCAAAGGTTGTAAATACTAGATCGGAGAATGTTTTACAAGAAAATACTCAGTCATTTTATGTCAAATTTAATTCAAAGTTTTCTTTAAAAGTGCCCTAGAACGCTTTTTCACAAGATGTAATATAAGTCTCTGGTGTCCTCTGAATGTGTCTGTGAAGTTTCAAAATACCCCATAGATTTTTTTTTTAAATTCATTTTTGTAACTGCCTATTTTGGGGCATCATTAAATATGCACCGATTCAGGCTGCTTCCCCTTTAAATCCAGTATAGTATTTATTTTGATGTTTACATTTGATTCTGAATGAGTTTGATAGTGCTAAATAAGCTAACATTTGACATTTGATAAGCTAACATTACACACTGTTGGAGAGATTTATAAAGAATGAAGTTGTGTTTATGAATTATACAGACTGCAAGTTTAAAAAATGAAAATAGGACGGCTCTCTTGTCTCCGTGAATACAGTAAGAAACGATGGTAACTTTAACCACATTTAACAGTACATTAGCAACATGCTAATGAAACATTTAGAAAGACAATTTACAAATATCACTAAAAATATCATGATATCATGGATCATGTCAGTTATTATTGCTCCATCTGCCATTTTTCACTATTGTTCTTGCTTGCTTACCTAGTCTGATGATTCAGCTGTGCACAGATCCAGATGTTAATACTGGCTGCCCTTGTGTAATGCCTTGAACATGGGCTGGCATATGCAAATATTGGGGCGTACACCCCGACTGTTACGTAACAGTCGGTGTTATGTTGAGATTCACCTGTTCTTCGGAGGTCTTTTAAACAAATGAGATTTATATAAGAAGGAGGAAACAATGGTGTTTGAAACTCACTGTATGTCATTTCCATGTACTGAACTCTTGTTATTTAACTATGCCGAGGTAAATTCAATTTTCCATCTATGGCACCTTTAATGAAGGATTATTGCATTATTTTAGTGTTGTGTGTTACTGTGACATGAGGAGCAAAGGAAACACAAGGTCTATTTATACACAAGAGGAACAAGACACACCCGGAGCAACATGAAAAACTACAAGTCAAGTCATCGTCATTTATATAGCGCTTTTCACAATACACATTGTTTTAAAGCAGCTTCACAGTGACAACTGGAAAATTCTTATCGAGCTAAAGTTAGTTTTTGACTGAATCACTTTCATTGTAAAAATTGTTAATTATTACTTTAGGGGCCGTTTAAATGACACCTTTCCTGCTGGAAACCGAATGCCTTTAATGCATTCTTGCCGTTCATTTACATGTTTAGTCTATAGGTTTGAGTGTTTGAGTGTGTATGTGCACAGAAGCTGCAAAAGAACTACAAAGATGGCAGACAGAACAGGAAATAGTAAGTTTAAAAAAAAAAGTCCAGGGACAAACATGGAGAGCATATGACAGTTACTTTAATGTTGCGTGCACATGCTTCAGCTGAGCTTGTTGAGTGTGTGTGTGTGGTGTGTGTGTGTGTGTGTGTGTGTACCAGTTCATTCCTCTCATCTGACAGCAGTGTGTTTCTGTCCTCTAGTTTCCGGATGACTGCCTGCAGCTCCGCGATCTTCAGCTGGAACCTGCGCACGTCCCTCTCTTCCACTTCCTGTGAACGGACAAACAGGCTTTATTGTGTGATGGTAAAGGGCAGGAAACGGTCTCTGACATGTTCATGTTCCTGTTTCTGATGAACAAACCTGGTTACTGACAGAGTCTGTGTTTTCCCCGAGGGCCGGCACCACCTCTCTCTTCGGACTCCCATAATGCCGCTCGGATTCCTCCTTCTGTAGCAGCAGACGCTGCGTCTGTCCCGCCTGCGCTCCCAGCTCCCGCTCCAGAGACTGAACCACACGATCTCTGCTCTTCAGCTCCTCCATCTCACACACACACACACACACACACGTGAATAAAGAAATTAATACTTTTCTCTTTTCTAATTAATAAAAAGGGGGTAAATGTAGTAATATCACAGTAACATTCAAAACACATTCACTCATTACTGAGAAGTTATTGATGAAATCCAACATGGTGTTAAGTTATGATTGTTTTATAAGCTCACGTTCGGACCGGGTCAGAACTGACCCAGCGATATGAACGGTGTGAGCAGTTTTCTGACAGAGCAGCAGTGAAATCACTGCATCCGTCTCACCAGTCTCCGGATTTCTCTCTCGCTCTCGCGCTTGATCCTCTGGATCTCCTCCTGATGGGCCTGATGGGCCACTCTGAGATCGGCCGCTTTGGCCCGGTCCGCCTGCACGGCATTGGTCAGCGCCTCCTCCGCCTGCCGCCGGGACGTCTTGGCCTCCTGCAGCTCCTGCGTGAGTCGGAGCCTCTCGGCCTCGTGGCTCCGGCGGGCCTCCTCTCGCGCCTCCTCCTTCAGGGCGTTCCGGAGCTCGCTGCTGGCCCCGTCCCGTAACACGCACACCAGCGCCTGCAGCCGCGCCAGTTCTGTCTCGCGGAGCCGCGCCGCCCGGGCCAGCTCGGCCTCGTGCTGTCGGGACAGGCTCTCCCGCGCGGCCGCCACCTCGCGCTGCTTCTCCTCGTGGAGCTTGACCCGCAGTTCGGTGAGAGCGACCGAGTGCTTGTGCTGCTCCGTCTCTCGCTGCGCCCGCAACTCCTGCAGCCGCTCCCGCAGCTTCCCCACCTGCAGAACAACACGACACCACTCGATTCACCACAGACACATCAGCGTTTCTCATGAAGGGTCTCACGATGCCACAAGTTCACTGGTGAATCTCCATCACCTCTTCAAATCTGAGATTCATGGGCAGAATATCAAAACTACTTAAAAACTCATAGATTCACACTGACAGTCTGTCTCAGAGTATTTTTAAACACTAACTAACCAAAACATCCTACATTCACCAATCATCTGTTCAAACGGTCAAGGCATATGTATAATACTCACGTCACATGACAACCTTCAATGTTCACTGACTCTGTATTCAAACAAAGGGTTCAGACAAGTTTTATAACCTCGTGTAACTAAACATTTACTCAACTAAACATTTATTTGCAGGTCAGTGTAAGAGAGAAACACTTCCTCTGCTTTAGTCTCCATTGGCTTTTCTTTCCTTGGACTTGCATTACATTGAATCTATGATCTATTTCAGTATCTGGCACATGTTCTCCGCTCTTTGTTTCCACCATTAGCAAAATGTCTTCAGGGTTTTGTAATGGGTTAGAGAGGGATGGACAGAAATGTACCAAACTGCTCTTGCATTACAATAATCTCTGTGACCACCTCATTTGTTTCTGAGATTCATTTGACCAGCTCTGAAACCATGTTTGCATCATTTGATTATGTGGAATAATTCACTGTAATCCATAAACTGGCGAGCGTTCAGAGTTTCCTGGAGCTCATGCTGTATATGATTCATGAGCCGCTCAATCTTCAGAGATAAACACAAACTAATGTGTTAAAGCAAGAGCTCAAGCAAACGAATTATTCTTTTGAATATCTGAATCTGTTTAGTTGTTTGTGGCATAAATATTGCATGCGAATCTGATTTAAACCACGTTCATATATGGTTTACAATCTGATGTGAGTTTTAAAACCTGAAAAGTGTGTTTCGGTCTGACTGTCAGATGTAAAGTCTTATTCTCATGTAGGGAACTATTTGACTTCTATTGTCTTTGAAGTTACTGACATTACTGACTGTTTGTCATATTTAAACATATTAGTAATTACACATTTGTAATGATAAACTTGCAGTTTAAGCCATTTAAAATACATGAACTTGAAATGTAATATCAAATCAGTCAGCACATCAGAGTAAGTGCACTTCTTTAAAACACAACAAACAATTATTAAAACATGATGATTTGAAGGAAAACCTTTAAAATCTGACATTATTACAAAGTGTACTTTATAGTGTGTTCACGAGGGGTCGTACAGGTCAGGTCAGGTCAGGTCAGGTCAGGTCGGCCGTACCTTGCCTCTTTCCTGCTGCAGCTCGTTCTGTACGTCACTCAATCTGCTCTTCAGCTCCTCATTGGCTGTCTGTAGAGTCTCTGCTTCCTGTTTCCCTCGGCTCTTTTTGGGAGGCGGGGCCGAGGTGGGCGTGGTCGCAGCCATCCTCCCCAGACGATGATTTCCCGGTCAAATCCACACTTTGGCAGTCAGATGTCACTCTAACCCTTCTGTGAGGCTGGAGATGGAGCGCAGCGCCGCGGCATCTTCGTCTTCTCCTGCTGGAACAGAGCGGGTCAGGACGTTCACACACAGCTGCTGCGCTCGAGAGAGAGGGTGTTGCCCTCACACATGCTCTCAGACAAACAATCCCAAACACACTGTCCTGAACACTCACATGTGCCATTTGTTCACTGGAATCTGACTCCACTGTGTTTGGCATGTTTGTGCCTCCATCTAGTGGAGCATTGTGGTACTACTTTACTACAGATGCAGTCACTTACTGGTCAAAAATAGAGTTCAACCACTGTGTGTAGTTTTTGATTTTTGTTGTTGTTGTTGTTGTTGTTGTTGTGTGTGTGTGTGTGTGTGTGTGTGTGTGTGTGTGTGTGTGTGAGAGAGAGACAGATATCTAGACAGCAAGGCGCTGATATGCAAAATATATAACATGAAATCAAATTGAGATGTAAAATACCATTCAAAAGTTTGGGGTCAGCACAATTTAAAAAAAATAAATGAATACATCTATTCAGCAATAATGTAATAAATTGATCAAAGGAGACAGTAAAAACTGTCTAACAAACTTTTACATTGTTACAAAAAAATGATATTTCAAATAAATGCTGTTCTTTTGAACTTTCTATTGATTAAAGAATCCTGAAAATAAAATGTATGACGGTTTTTCAACATTGATAATAATCATAAATGTTTCTTGAGCATCAAATCATCATATCAGAATGATTTCTGAAGGATCATGTGACACTGAAGACTGGAGTAATGATGCTGAAAATTCAGCTTTGATCACAGGAATAAATTACACTTTACTATATATTCACATAGAAAACAGCTGTTTTACACTGGAATAATATTTCACTGTTTTTACTGTTTTTTCTGTATTTTTTAACAAATAAATGCAGCCTTGGTAAGAATAAAAAGACTTCTTTCATTTAAAAAAATAAAAAATATTACCCCAAACTTTTCAGTGGTACTGTAGGTATAAACAAGATCATTTTTGTCATTTATGTGAACACTTATTTTCCATTTATACATGCTCAAAATACACTACACAAAATTGTAAAGAAAATGTGCAATATGAAAAACCAGCACTAGATGAATGGATTACTTCAAATTATTTTAACTAAACCTGCTGCACAATTATCATTTTCTAATCATCTATCATCTTAAAATGGCCAAATATGAATCTTGCTGAAATCACTAATAAACTGAAGCTCAGAGTAAGTTTAGTGAGCAGAACTCTGTCCTTTAAACACAAACAGTACGACAATTAAATCTGACTGATAATGTGTGAGGATAGTTTTGCTGTATGTTTTGCTCAACAGTTTGTGTTTGTTGTTTCTGCAAAACAAAAGTACTGAGACTAAAAAAAAGACTGAGAATCAGTTAAACCTCAGACTCAGAGTAATAAAAGAATAGCCATAAAATGTAATTAACCTTAAATTAACAAGTTTACCCTGACCTATTTGTCATGTGAAGATTACACACACACACACACACACACACACACACACACTACTCTCTAACACACAGATTGAGACTCACACATCTCTCTTATCTGGAGAATGAACAACAGCAGAGCTTTGAAGGAAATATCATAAAAACTAGTGCCTACTTGTTATATGGACCTATTAAAACACATCTGGATCTGGAGTGTAGTTCAGCTCACTGGAGACAGTGAATGTTCAGCAAACTAGATTACATCAATTTTTCCAAAATGTTATTCTTCCTCAAGCAAGATGACAGTGAACCAAGGGTCATGACATTTGACTTAACATTTGCACACACACACACAACCACCCACACACCATCACACACACACACAAGAGTCCCACATGCATGGACACAGGTCAGTCAGTCACAAGAGTCTACAGATACTGCAGAAACATCAAAGTCAGATTCCCTAGCAAAACTGCAGGGGAAAATAAAGCCTCTTTACTGGTTTTGCACTAGCTGAGAGTCAAAACAAAACGACTATGAACTCTTTTCCTTAAAAACAGACAGAGAAGAGGGAGCTTCTCATAAATATGGTATTTAAAGGGTTAGTTCACCAAAAAATTTAACTTCTGTCATTAATTACTCTCCCTCATGTCGTTCCAGACCTTCGTTCATCTTCAGAACACAACTAAGATATTTTTGAGATTTTTCCTAATGACACGAGGGTAAATGATGTCTGAACTAACGCTTCAAACCTGACACAGACTCACATTCAAACAGCAGGGTTATCATTCTTAACCTGAATAAAAACATTTAATGTTAATAGAAATCAAGCTGAAATAAATTAAAAACATAAATATTAGATAAAAATTAAAAATAAACAAATTAGTTGAAGTACTTAAATTACTGTGAATAAAACAAAAACTTAAACAAATTAAACCTAAATACTGATATTTAACAAAAACTAAAACTAATAAAAGCATGGTACAAATCACAACAAACTCACTAAAAATTACACTGAAATTAAAATTAAAACTGAAAATATAAAAAACTAAAGGCTTATTCAAAGTATTACTACAAACTATGATTATATTGAAATCATACTAAAATAAAAAACATGAAAATATGAATGTAATTTCATTAAAATATCAAACATATGAGTGGCATATGATAACAAACACTCTTTTCTCTGAAATAATTCTCCATGTTAAAGTGTGATTTACTGCAGTCTGAACAAACGCAGATCAAATTTACCTTTCAGAAGATTACAAACAAACCAAACTCACTGCAAACATCACGGGTCATTTCTGCTGACCTTTGAAACTTCTAATGCCCTGATATCTTAAGGACTCAATAGCAGTGTTATCTCAGCGTATTCAGATGAAGGCAGCCGCTCTCTGGTCATGTGACTGTGCAAGAGCTACGGAGATATGCTCTCTTAAAGCTCTCGTGGAGAGTCAGAGTAAGTGGATTCAACTGTTTCAGGTAAAAGATCTCTCTCCAGATGCAGGACAGGTTCTGTTAGGCGTAACAGTGTTGACATTACAAACACTACTGTGTGTTTGACAAGGAGGGAACAGCGCCATCTTACTGAAGACACCCAATCAAAAGAGAAAGAACGCTGGTTACATATTCAACTGTCAGAGACAATCAACCAGACACATTATACCCTTATTTATATCATATTACAGAAGTAACACGGTATTATCCAATGCATTAAAAAAACAGCAAAAATATAAAAGGTAACATACAGAAATATTAAACCAATGTTCTATATATCAAACACTAACCATAACCTGATAAAAAAATATGACACTTTGCCCTGATGTGATATCAGACAGTTCAAGCTTCTATAAGTCTGATCTGGAGTCAGTAGAAACTATGTCAGTCTGTGTAGAAGAAGATGCAGAACACGTTTGAATCACTAAAAAAAAGTTTAATCACTAACAATTAGTGTTTGATAAATTAATTATATTATATAGTTGACCCTCTCCCATGTCCAGATTATAGTCCTTTGAGGACCCTTTCGACCTCCTTCACTTCAACACCTTCTCCTGCTTTACACAGCCGGTGTGATTCGGATCAGATCAGTCAGGATACGTGTGCCGTGTTAGACTGACACCTGACGACTGAAAACAGAAGTCAGTGACCTTCAGCGGTGTCTGTCGAGGGATCTACAGCCGACCCTACAGTGGCCCCTGACGATCCAAGGCCCCGGGCCCCGGCCGCTCAGCCCGGTCAGTCACGGTTAAAGCCGCGCACACACTTAACGATCGTAAGGCCGATTATGAATGTAAATCGATACTTATGACTGATCGCGCTCAAACGCGTCCAGTCAGAGCCGGTTGTGTTCAGTCGGCGATTACAGTCGGTGTTCAAATTCCACGTGTGAGTATATAAATCTGCTTCAGTCGCAGGAAACAATCGCTGTGTGTTGAGCTCAGACTTACAATGCTTTAGCTAGTCGTTAAATGTGTGCCGGCTTTATAGTGTTCACTTCATCCCCAACAGCTCAAAACTAAAGCTTCTTTACTGGCATCTGTGCTTCCATAATAAACCTTTACTATTCTGTTCTTTATAGTGGAAAAAAGTTCTTGAGATGATTAAAACGTTCTTCTGATCACTGAAAGGACCAAAAATGGCCCTTCTATGGCAGTGGTCAAACCGGGGGACGTGAGGTGACAGAGGGGGTACGCAAACAACATTAAAACTGACCATGTATTTCTAAAGGCAAAATGCCTCTTCTAGTGTAAAAACAGTAAAATTGTAGTGCAGTAAAAGGTCAAACACATGACATCCACTCAAATGACCTGATCTTTTGTGTCCACACAGCAGTGTGTGTGTGTGTGTGTGTGATTGTGTGCAGATATGCTGCTTTAGCAAATCACAGTACATTACTGCCGACAGACCCCGTGTGAGTTCTTGTTTTAAATGTTCATAATATATTTATTATACAAGCAAGAATGCATTTCCCCTGAACAGCCACACGATTGCAGATATGACAATGATTTTATACAACAGTTCAAGAAACAAAAAGGTAATATTAAGTGATGTAAATGTTAAACACAGTAGTGTCAGTATTGTTTGCTCTATTTCCCACTAAAGTCACAGCAGAAGTGTTGTTCGTCTCCAACACACTGTGCTTTCGTTAGTGAACTAATATTCAAATCAGGAGAGTCAATGATTCAATGACTCCTTCATACAGCCACTCGCTTTATACTGAATGAATGAATGAATGAACGAATGAATGAACGAATGAATGAACGAATGAATGAATGAATGAATGAATGAACGAATGACTCGCCGACTCACACATTAACACTAAGTATCACTTTGTTTTTACCACCGCTTCATATTTCTCTATTGAACATTTTTTATTTAAAACTTTATTTCTTAATTGCATTCAAGCCACCTCTGAGCAGCATTAAATTCATTTGATTTCATCTGATTCAAATTGATTTAGTTTAGTTAATTGCTTTATTTATTATATTAATAATTATATTAATGGAGTTTTGAGAATTTGGCATTGACATACATTTAATAGGGTAAGAAAAACTCTGCCTTTATAAAGGGGCAAATATTGTCCCGTCATGGAAAAGGAGTGACTGCAGCGTCAGTGGAAGAGTGTTGAAGGCCTCAGAGGACCTACAGTATTGTGCCCTTTTTCAAACTCTTGATGTTGTTTTTGTGCTCTACTAGATTGAATGTTGGCAATGAACGCTCTACTTCCTGTCTCTATGAAGCCCCTCCTTCTGAAAAGCACAATGTGCTCTGATTGGTCGGCTGGGGCAGTGTGTTGTGATTGGTCAAGCAATTCCGCCAATTTCAACACACTACTAACAAACTCAACCATGCCCCGCCCGTTTATTCAGCGTATGTCTTGGCAGGGCTCAACGCTGCTGGCCCAGTCGACATCGTCTGGTGGACCCGTGGATCAGATTTCTAATTGCCCTGACAACATTTTCAGTGACTCCAAATGAAACAATGAAATAAACAGTGTTTTACGTTTTTCAGGTAAGTCTAACAGTATTCAGGTACAGAAACTGAATAATCAAATGTAAAATAACACTGCATCTTCACTGCATGTATTAAATATACAATACAAAAGTCATTGATTGAAGAGCAGTGAGTGATTCTCTCTGTCTTTTGTTGTTTGATCAACATTAATGGCGGCAGCAGAAATATTAGGCTGCTGTCACTTTAAGACTTAATGCACAGATCCAGTGTACTGCGTTTCTTTCTCATCTGCTTACGATCAGTTAAGACAAAACCGACAGTGTTTACGGGAATACTTGCCAAGACATACTTTTGACACTTTTGTTGTGTGTATTTTTCCATTCAAGCACAAGAAGATTCTGTTTTCTGTGAGAAATGAGACGTGCACACAGAAAACACTGAACTGGTTCTTTTGTGTCTTCTTGCACTTGAATCTGAATGGTTAAAATCGCTTGAATGTTTAAACTGACAAGACTTAAATACATGCAAATGATAAACTTTCCAGACGACGCAGCACTGACCCGATCGGTTCCATCAACTGTCCCGAGCGTCTTTCACACTGACCCCGGGCCATCGGTCAGTCCTCACTGTCCAGCCCTGCTTGAGCGGGAATTATTTAAATGAGGAATACTGTGAAGAAAACTCAAGACTACAATGGAGGCGTTTCAGGAGTTCAGAAACACTGACACTGATCTAGAGAAGAACTGCAACATTACACACTGAAGACAGATGAAGATGAAGCAGAATACGACTCCTTTAAGAGTGTAGCTCAGTTTCTTGGAGAGAAAAATATATGATGAACAGAATTCGCAAAACTTATTTCATTTTAAGAGGGTTTTGATCTGCGGGTCTGAAACAAACTTATAAAAGCACTGATAGAGAAAACGCACATTTGTAGATTCACGGGACTGAGATATAGACCTTGTGTTCTTTGTGTGACAACTAGCCCCAGTCTCCTCTCTTCTGAAGCTGAGCATAACTAGAAACAATATATTCATAGCCTGCAGAAATTCTCATGACTTTTCAAGGCCTGAAAATCACAATTCCAACATTCTCTGTAATTTCCAGGTTTTCCATCAGCATGGGAAACTGTGCAGTGGATCCAGAGACAGAACTGATGAGCAGAACCACACCCACAGCACCGGCCATCACAGACCCACTGCAGAGACACATCTGTGAGATCACACACACACACACACACACACACACACACACACACACACGCCGTGACTGACAGCGCTGCGTCATCCTGACTGACAGATCTGGATCTTCACCGTTTAAAGCAGCGCGAGGACAGATGTCACTGTTACATGCATTAAATATGGGTGTGATGTTGCGAGCGCGAGCAGATCAATACACTCTCTCCGGTGAAAGTGAAGAACAGCCACATTCATTCATTACGCTCATCCAACCATTCGCATGAAATGGTTTCATTTATCATAATGATACTCCCACACAGATGTGTGCTGCGGAACTGTGCGCCGATCAGGTTATAAAGGAGCATTTGTTCGTACGATACCTGGTAAGTTGCCGTGAGGGACTCAGGTGTCCGCGGTCCAGCAGGCCGAAAATGTGTCCTTAATTCCGGTCAGTCCTGAGAAACACGCCGGGCGACGGCATCTGACAGCAGCGGAAGTGTCGGTCTGTTCACCGCTGATAGTGTTGCATTAGTCTCCACACATGCAGGACAGATCCGACGGCCGATACTCCAATCCTACTACTGCGAAGGGCTCGTGTTAATATTCATGAGCAGCGCTTTGCTATTGGGCGAAAGAGATGCAACGTCAACACTGTGTAATTAATATAAATGAGGCAAGCGATAGACTGTGTCAGCTTTGTCTAATTATTATTCATAAACTAATCCTTCGTCATAGTACGATCTGTTATTTCCACGCCCACCGTGAAGGACGTCATCCAAAACTATCAGATAAAAACTGTGTCGTCATTTATTCATGTTAAGTTAATTAATCTGTTACATTCTTGGAAATAAAGGGGGATTCGCTGTGATGTCACAGAAGAACTATTTCTGGTTTCCCAAGGAACCTTTCCTAGTTTGAGGAACATTAAAAATCCAAAGAACAGTAGAAAGTTTCCATAGATGTTAAAGGTTCTTCTGATGCCAATAAAGAACTTTATTTTTAGGACTGTATATCTTTAACTGTAATCTCAATACAATTTTATATATTGTGATATGAAGACCATAGGTTTGTTTATTTTTTTGTTTTTAACAATATTAATGAAAAATAAAAATAAATAAAAATAAAAAAGTCTAATATTATAATAAAATGTCTAGTCTTTATCAATAATAAATAATATATTGTCATTCAATAAATGCTTTTAAATAAACAAACACTTACTATCAGAGAAAGCTTTCAATAAGCGATCTGTTTTCAAACAAGTCTTCAGGGTTCGTCTCCCGCAGATGAACCGGTGAAGAGAAACGCTTGGGAACAATGTGGTTACAGCAAGACTGAATGAATGAAAGAGTCATAGTTCAGGAGAAACAGCAGCGAGGCTGAGAGCGGCTCTCTGCTGAGTGAAGTGGAAAATCAGCCTCAGAAACATCAGAGAAGTGCCATCATCATCCTGACCTAGATTCACTCCCTCCGACTCTCCTGTACATGCAGTCCAACACAGACATTACAGCATGCATGATTAACAGCATATGTGGGCCACTACCCCAGGCCAAACACACACACACACACACACACACACACGCACACACGCACAGGTTTTCATGTTTATAGGGACTTTTCATAGACATAATGATTTTTTGACTGTACTAACTGTATATTCTCTCCCCCTACACTAACTCTACCATCACAGAAACATTTCTGCTTTTTTACAATTTCAAAAAACATCACTTACTGTGATCTATAAGATGTTTTCATCACAGGGCCAAAAATGTACTATCCTTATGGGGACATTTAGTCTCTCACACACACTTATTTGAATTCTAGGTCTCGAGTTCAAGGATTGTCTCTTTTTACAAGTATCAGTGGATAAAATCATGAAAGTACGACAGTCTCGAAAATGTATCTTCATTTTATGTTATCAAACAAGAAAACATTAATCTTGCAAACGGTGAGAGACAAATATCACAATATGTACAACTACGATAAATGACCATGTTTTCTGTACATTATTCCTCATATTTGAGTATTAGTATCTTCTATATGCTATCTCAAATCTTCTGAAACACACTTTATAATGCTGTGAGATGTGTCAGTATATGGCGTTGCACAGTGTTACTGCATATAAAAGATAAAAAATAATCAGGCTAGATTTGTATATTTCTGACAGTAAAATATTTGAGTAGATCTTCCTTCAGCAGTCCTACAGTGTGACATACTAAACTCCATTAAACAGCATTTTATCCATTTCTTTATAATTAATATCCATACAGATTTTTGAGATAATATTAATTGAGAGACATGGAATATTATCATTTAAAAATCTTAAGTTAAAGAATCTTTGTCAGGTCACAGGCCAAGTTAAAATAAACTATAGCAAAGAAAAAGGTTAATAAAATGGGAAAGTGTGAGCAGTCATGTGACCAATATATATTTTCATACATTTATATAACTGGGAAATCATTTTCAACTTAAAATCTGTATGTTTATTTAACCCTTTAGGTGTACCACGAACACTAACAGGTTAAAAACTCTCTGGTGTGAATACGGACACTCTCCTTCTCATTCTCAGTGTGTAAAACTCATAACAAGCTCCTTATGTTAAAGCTGCTGTAAGCTGCATTACTCAGCGATGCTCGTGAAGTGTGTGTGAGTGTATGAACCTTCTGTTCAGCTAAACCCTGGAACAAAGTCCAACTCAAAGAAGGCCAAGACGACATCCTTGTCTTTGTCCCTGTTGGTGAACCTAAACACAGTCGTGCTTGACCACGACAAACCACAGAAAACTGAAAAACAAACACCTATAAAACTCTAGAGGAATAGTGAAAGTGAAAGGAAGTGTCTGCATGAGGAAAGGACATGATCGCCTGCTATCTCAGATGCCATTATCTTCTCTTCCTCTTTTTTTTAAAGACTAGTGGTTAATGTGAAAAACTCATGCACCATGTGTTCATACTTTACTGGCTGATATGACACGCCACTTGAAAGAGAGTAAATAAAGAGTCTTAAAAAATACGACACAGTGGGAATGTGATAAGCCAGTTTATCATTTACAGGGGAACAATCAGAGAAGAGATGCTCTGCCTGATCTGTTCAGAAATGCAGCGAGCTCGGTCACCATGGTTACAGCACACATCCCTCATCAGCAGAAGATCACATGCACACACACACACACACACACACACACACACACACACACGTCCCCACAAGGATGGCAATACCAGAAATCTTTGACATTTTTTGATCCATATGAGGAAAACAAATGCAAAAATGCAGAAAGTTTTCTGTGATGGGTAGGTTTAGGATTAGGATATAGAATATACATTTTGTACAATATAAAAATCATTATATCTGTGGAAAGTCCCCATAAAACATAGAAACTATCTCAGGTTGCATATGTAACTCGGTTCCTTGAGAGGGGAGTGAGACGTGGTGTCTGGTGATGCAATGGGAATGTCAATACTGACGCCGCGCTGACGACGAATGCCTGCCTGTGTGACAGACATCTGTTGAGGACACGGTTAGGGTTAGGGTTAGGGTTAGCACGGTTAGGGTTAGGACACGGTCAGCTTGTGATCCTGGGGTTGAATCCATGTCCGGTCAAAACCTGTGTGGAGAGGACCAGCTGCCGCAGCACAAACATCACCCTGAGAAGATGCCCTGACTCCTAAAGGTGAAGCTAATCCGGGCATCTCATAGGACAGAGTGATAGCATCTGTAATCCATATAATCTGTAATCCCCAATAATGGGAAAAGCACTGGTTGGTGACTGCATTTCCTCTGCTGTCCCAGACGGGATATAGTAGATGCAGCCTCTCTTGCTCCGGCGACACCTGTGGCGGATGGAAGAAGGCTTGAAGTACGACCAACACAACCTCAGTTGAATCTATGAACTGGTACCTTCAGACCCAAAGTTTAATCTTTAGACTGACCCTTGCAGACAGTACTAACTCTGACAGTCTGTACGGTGCCCCGGTGGCCTGTATCCAGCAGTTATTGTTTACAAAGATAAGGTTATATAAAGCACAATCACTTCAAAAGAATTATGCTTGAAACCAGACCTCTGAAGATATTACTATAAAACCTTCTCCTCTGCCTGTTGGGTGAGGCTCATGTTTACATCAGCGCCGGGAGCGATTGGGGGTTCATGTCCTGCTCGAGGTTGTGGGTAACGAGAGCGGAAGAGAGTGCCGTTCATTCACTGCTCATGGAACGGAGGCGGAACGAGGGACGGAGGGCCCGGCCCATCAGGTGGAAGTGCTGGAAACTGACACGTGTGCGGTCTAAACACACGGGCGGCAGAGAGGACGGAGGAAGGCCCGTCAGGAACACCAGCACCACCGGACTTGGGAGCGCAGCGACTTGTGGCAGGCCAAGCTCCAAGTGTGTGTGTGTGTGTGTGTGTTAGGGTTAGGTATTAGTATTAGTATTAGTAGTATATTGCTTTAAAATCTCAATAAAAATATAATGTTAACAAGAAGCTGTCCTCCAGTGGTCTTTTCATTGATGTTCTTATTATCGGGGCTTTTAGTTGATAAAATCAACTTTGAGAAACACTGCAAATGTTTGTTTTTTTTAAAGATCAATGTGTATTTGATTTTAAAATACATATTAGCTGCTGTGAAGCTGCATGTTTTAATGAATGAACGACTATGTTAAATTAGACACATGCATTAAAACTACTACTGTACACCAGTGCTTTATATCAGAGTCTCTCCTCAACCACCACAGGAGAGAGAGAGGGATATATTATTATTATTATTATTATTATTATTATTATTAATTGAGATTGTATGAGATTGTTCTTTATGCTGATTTTCCATCTGGGATATGTAAGAGTATTTTGCTTGTCCTTCCACCAGGTGGCGTTAAGCATCTTTTCTTTATGATTCAAATAATGTTGGCTGTGCATTTTATCTCGTTTGGTGTCTGATAGAGGTCTCAAGATGAAAATATAACTCAAAGACTAATTTGCCTACACTGATGTGTGTTCTTCTCATCAGGATGAGCTGCCGTGTGACTTTTTACACAATGTTGTAACTCATATTGTTACACTTCAAAGACATTGACTGCACCGTAAATCACTCTCTCTCTCGAGCAGATGCTGTTTTTGTCTGCTATAGGGAAATATGTAATATTTATTTTATTTTGCAGTATTTACAAAACATATACTTTAAGTTACATAATAGACAGAATGTTATTTAGGTAAAGAGATGAAATGAAGGGGAAAATAAAGCATATACATAATGAATAAAAAATATAACCAGTAATAATAATAATATACAAATATAAAAGAAAAAGAAACAATCAGTAAATGGATTTGAAAGGCCGTGGGATGGGATGGATAAAAATGTTTTAGGCCTATATTATTTTATATTCTTACTTATTCTATTAACATTTATTGATAATAAACTTCATTTGAATGTCTATAGGCAACATCACACAATATAATACAGGCCTAATATAACAGGTTAATATAATTTCTTAATTTCACACTTTTTTATCATTCTTAACTCAAAATGAAATTTTAATCCATTAATAATTTAAATTTCTGACAATCCCAAGTTGCTATGGTTACGTTTACGCATTAAACTCATGGCCACAAGGAAAGATATGTTTTTCCCTCAACATCTCGAGGATCTCCAGGCCACAACATATGATCACATTCTCACAAGATAATATGTCGTCAAAACTACATGAACCGAACCCTGCATACGTCTGTGCTTCTGCTTTCTGTACTGAAGCTCCTGTCATCAACACAAACTCCTTCTGTACGAGTCTGAACAATAACTTCACTTCACCTTACAATAAAAAAGGTAACTGGAAAGAGTAACAAAAAAGACAATTACTATAAGATTAACAAATTAGTAATAAATGAATTTGATGAAGATGAAAATAGGCAGTAAAGGGGAAAAAAACCTTCAGAATGATTTAGAGTGCTTTCCCGTAATCTAATGAAGGTTACGTGCCAAAAGGGGCCTGTAACAACATATTTAAGAGCATTAAGACGGCTCTCACGACCTGGACACAAGCCTTTTTCAGTCTGAGACAATGGACCCATTGCTGCAGGAATAATAAGCGTTCGGTCAAGTAAGTGCAACACCAGAGAATTCACATAAGACCCAGTTTCTGAATCCCACATGCTGTTGTGTAAGTCATTCTGATGAACAAACTCACGTTGTCACTGCACCAAACTGAGGATATGTAACTAAACATGATGTGTCCAGCTGTTTATTTACTTATAAGACAAAACAATGCTTATGACAGTCTCAATAATTAATGATTTAGTCCATTTAGTCAATCTGAGGTCACAAAAGGTCGTGTTAAAGAGGTATGTGAACTTGCAGATGATGTCAGGCTCAGTGACAGTGAACACATTGATATATATTCACTGTACATAAGGCTGTGTGTTCCCTAGTGGCTTGCAAGAGTATTTAGGTTTTGCATATTTAGTCATTATCCAAGACTTTTTGTGAAAGTTTAAATTTGTTTGAAATGTTGATTTTCAGTGTTACTTTTTGCATTATGATGACACGCTGCTGAAAATTCAGCATAAACCAGTATGAATTAAATGTTGGTCCAGGCTGGTTTATGCTGGTCTAGTACTGGTCTATCTAGTACTCATGCTGTTCTCAAGCAAATCTGTGCTGGTGTATCTGGTCCATATGACCTCCTGCTCCCCCTGTTGGTCCCATACATAACAAAAAAAAAAAAGAAAAAAAAAGGATAAAACCTTTTATTTTAATAATATATTCAAAATTGTTGGCATTAACATTCCTAAATGCATTAGAAGTATTTTCATTATTAGTTCTTGTTAACTAATGTAGTTAACTGTATAACCAGAGGAGAACTGCCCACTTTGTTTTTTTAAGAAAACTGAGAACAGAAAGAAAAGTTGAAATCAACCACAACCATCTGCTCGAGAATCTTAGACGATTTCATTTCAAATCATCCCCTAAAACAGAGATGAGAAATTCTGTTCCTTCACTGTCTTCAATCACTGTCTTGCAGTGTTATATTCAGGTTATGGTCAGATTATGTTCAGATTATGTTCATGTTCAGGTTATGTTCAGATTATGTTCAGGTTATGTTCAGGTTATGTTCAGATTATGTTCAGGTTATGTTCAGAGAGTAAGTTTCTACATCTTATCCTGAAGGATACCCCAGCTTCTGGATCCATTTACTCTGTCATGTCTGAGTAAAATACACTAGCCTGCCATCATGTAAAACTAGAGACTTCACTGGATGTTTAAAATACAATAGATCTTTACAGATAATATATTAATAGAAAAAGTTGCAAATATCCACAACAGAAAAAACAAAATGCAGAAGTTAAATAACTCTTGCTGGTCACCACACAATTTGAATCGTCCTCCCATAATGCACTGCGCGAAAAAAGCATCTTACAGCTATTAGATGAAAACAGTCACTGGCCACTCTTTATTCACACAAACTGCATTGGTCAGGTGTTATAGTGGACACTGACGTAAACATCTTCTGCCGTCACAGTTAGTGTCACAGTCGGTCAAACTAGTTACACTGTTGACATGTTTATAAACAGCTACATGAAGACTAACACCTGGATTAATGACAGAAACTTCAGGGCCGTCTGGAGCACTGAGGATTGCCACAGCCACATTAATGCACTAACGGATGTGTGAATACCTGAATACACAAGTGTTTCTGTTCTTAGAGTTTCTCACCAGTTTTACAGCTGATGAACCTCTTCTTCTGTAGCTTGAACCAGCAACTTTCTGTTCTAGTTTTGCAGATATTTCCACCTAATGGGATTGTGTGCTTATAGTGTTAAGTACATTTAAGTGTTTACGATTAATCAGTTAACTGCTTACCATTGATTTCAGTAAAAGGCAAACCAAATTTTGCAGATTGCAAAATTTACACAAACATTCAAACAAGTCATTAACACAGATCTGTAACAAAACTTTCAGAAGGTGCTTATGGGTAAAAATACAATACGGCACAATACAAATGTATATGTTATGGTACTTATTGATCAAATACAGTGACACACTGTACACCTGTGTAAACACACACTGCCTTTAGTAGATCTACGTTTTAAGTAGTTGACGCAAACTACTGGACAGAAGTCCTTAGATGTTTCATGCACGGGTTCAGTGGAAAAAGTCCAGTCATTTTTCACAGATCTTCTTCTATGCTCTTCAGAACGGAGTCTCGCTGCCCTGATCTTTTCCATTGCTGGTCAGCGTGTGGAGCTCAACCGCGGCAGTATTCTCCTTGGCAGACACGGGGCAATCGCTCCTCAGCGTGTTTTCCTGCATGGCCTGACACTTCCCGGTAGACAGTGATTTCTGAAAGGACTCGGAGGTGAAGTAGTAGACCACCGGGTCAAAGCAGCAGTTGAAGGTCGCGACGCAAAGCGTTATGGGATACAGGGTCCGTGCGAGCCTCTCCACCCAGCAGCTCGCGAGCGCTCGAGTGCGCACCATGGCATAGACAAACAGAACCGAATTGTAAGGCACAAAGCAAACAATAAAAATGGCCAAATGCACTACGATCATACGCAGAACGCGCCGCTTGTTGGTGCCGATCTGACACAGAGTAGCAGGTCTACGCAAAGTCCTCAGCACCATGGAAGAGCAGGCTAGATTGATCATCAACGGTATGAGGAAACCCACCACTTCAATGAAGATGGTGATCTTGGACAAATGTGTCTTCCACGTTTTCTTGGAGAATCCCTCGAAGCAGGTGGTGCTAGTCTTGGACTGGTTGGTGGCAGAGAAGAAGGTGACTGACATGCCTCCACCCAGGATCAGCAACCAGATGGTGCCACACACGATGCCAGCGTTGCGGCGGGTACGGATGGAGAGCGAGCGGAAGGGGTAAACGATAGCCAGGAAGCGATCCACGCTGATGCACGTGAGGAACAGCATACTGCCGTAGATGTTGGTGATGAAGGCTCCTCCGGAGATCTTGCACAACGTATCGCCGAAAGGCCAGTGGCGATTCACGTTATAGAAGATTTTGAAAGGGAGAGTGAACACAAACACTAAGTCTGATAAAGCTAGATTGGTCATGAAAAGCGTGGTCTCGTTACGCAGTTTCATGCGACAGCAGAAGACGAACAGTGAAGCGCAGTTAGTGGCCAGACCCAGAACGAACGCCACGCTGTACACCACACCGTACAGGTTATACTTGAAGGAGTCGTCGATGCCACAGTTCTCCATCCCCGTCTCATTGAGAACAAGACTGGCCATTATGGCACTCGCAGTGGAAGCTGTACTTCTGTTTCCAGTTAATTCCCAACACTCAGCAGGAGCTCTGCGTGATCCGTCCTTCCCATCATCTGCTCAGATGTTCACATCTTGTGGTGTGGAACAGCACGTCTGTTACAGCACAGACCGACAGGCAAATCTGTAGTTTACTGCATGGGGACGACAGTGAGAAAATAAGTTAGTGCGGAGCTTCCCAAACCTGTCCTGTCCTGTCCTGACCCACACCACTGCACATTCACTATGTCTTCCTCATCAAACACACACGATTCAGCTCATGTGATTTATTTATGAAGCCACACAAAGCTTGACATTTATGATCACTGATATGACAACCTTCCCCTGCATCTCTGCCAAACGTTATTATTACAATTTAATCATTACATTAAAAATCACTACTTTAATAATGCATTGGAGGACTGCATTACTTGGTCTGTTAATTGTCCTAAATGAAATGAATATATTATTGATTAATATGTTATTGTCATATGGAGCTCAGTGGACGTCCCCAGCGGAGAATGGTTTTCCTCTCCAGTACCTACACATCTACAGCGTTTCTCTCTTATATGTGAAGCTTTTGACACTGAAATATACATCTCTGGAAAGCTGCAGTGAAAGCATACATAATGTGACCTGACCTATTCAGTGAGCTGAACTTGAGTGGTCAGAATTGTGAAACAATCATTAATTGAACCAAAGATTATAAGGATTATCTGATCCAAAATATTGATTCAGTCACGAATCGGACAGGCTGTTTTCCTCACAAACACAGTGAATAGAGATAAGGCAATTATAAACAGAACTATCAATAAGACAATAAACAGCATGTAGGGTGAATACAGGTCGATTGGGACACTTTTTCACACCAGTCATCTCAATGGCAAATTCACCCTATATTACACAACAACTCAATTCAAAAGCCCAATCATGTTGAGTTAAACAATTAAACTGTTAACATCATTACTTCAGTATTCATACACTGAATCGTTGAAACATCACAGCAAACACCAGATCTGAGCATTAGTATTTACTGACCTGTGACGCGATTCTTCAGGGAAATCTCATATTTACGCAGATGAGGATCGCGACACCAACAAACACTCAGAGTTTACACCATCTGAACAGAGAGCAGAGCTCCACACGCAAAGAAAACTTACATCAAACTTTATGTTGAGTCATCTCAGGCTGTCTTTCCCGCTGTGATCCAGAACCGGCGACCCACTGGAGAAATCCGTGCCTGTTCCGCGAGAACGCGCCTGTCTCCTGCATATTATCGTGAGCGCGCTCTGAAGAAACCGCTTTGTGAAAGTGTGCTTTGGAGGACCAAAATAAAAAAATTAATCCTAAATTTATTTTTGTATTCATTTTCCTTAATTTATTATTTTCTGCATTTATTTTTCCATTTATTTAATTCTTTTTAAGTTTGGTTTATTTATTCTATAATTAATTTTTCCATTTAATTTGATATTTATTTATGTTAATTTGTTTTAATATTTATTTATTCCCGCATGTATTTATTTTCATATTTCTTTATTTTTTACATTTATTTATTCACACATTTTTATCTATATTTGTATTCATTCATACATTTCATTTAGTATGATAATTAGCCCGGTTGATCTTGCGTTTCATTGGTTCATCGTAGATTTAAAGAAGTAACTCACCCAAAAATGAAAATAATGTCATTAATTACTCACCCTCATGCTGTTCCACACCCTTCATTCATCTTCAGAACACAAATTAAGATATTTTTGATGAAATCCGATGGCTCAGTGAGGCCTGCATAGCCAGCAATGACATTTCCTCTCTCAAGATCCATTAATGTACTAAAAACATATTTAAATCAGTTCATGTGAGTACAGTGGTTCAATATTAATATTATAAAGCCACGAGAATATTTTTGGTGCGCCAAAAAAAAACTAAATAAAGACTTTTCAACAATATCAATATGACCGATTTCAAAACACTGCTTCAGAGCTTTACGAATTGAATCAGTGATTCAGAGTCACGTGATTTCAGCAGTTTAGCCGTTTGATAGGGGATCCGAATCACTAACTCGAAACAAAAGATTCATAACGCTCTGAAGCAGTGTTTTGAAATCGCCCCATAGATATTGTTGAAAAGTCTTTATTTAGTTTTTTTTAAAATAGAAAACATTATTTTAAATTGTACCAATATTTCACAATATTACCGTTTTACTGTATTTTTGATGAAATAAATGCAGCCTTGGTGAGCAAAAGAGACTTCTTTCAAAAACATAAAATTGTAATGTTTCCAAATATTTGATCGGTACTGTAGTAGGCTACTGTAAATTTAAATAAAATTGTAAAGATGATGCAACCAATCATGTTCCTGCATCTACATCGAGGAACTCAAGGTGAATTCTTAGAAATCACACCTTGCACACTCTAACTTGCTTTAGATAGCAGTGAATGACACATGTAACTAACTGAAAAAAGTCTTGTTTTTGTGCATTTTTGATGTTTAAGTTTAGATTACAGTATTGTGTGGAGGATGTGTGTTCATCTGCGCTTTCATCACTCTGTGAGTTTATAACTAACTGACTACAACTAAATCAACAAACACCTCCTGCATCACCAACAGTTTCACTTTCCTGAGACACGTCACAGCTTGTGTCTGTTAGTGGTCTAGCTGAAAAATAACGTGACGTTCATATAACTTCCTCTTGCTGCAGCGAGCTGCAATGATGACCTGAACTGGAAAGCACCAAATTCATGCAGACTTCAGCTCAGTCCAACAGGTAGGACAAACCTTTCATAACAATAAAAGACTTGTTCTGCTTAATTCTTCCTATCTATGTACACTTGAAACATACCTGGATTAAGCAAACAAACTTACAGTGTGCAATTAATTCTTCTTACGGGGAAAATACAGGTATGAATTTAAATGTGAATTGCAAATATTTCATTAGGAATAGTGTAGTTGATTCTGTTGTTGCTATTTTCGTCGCTGCGTTTACTGATGAATCATTTTCACAGAGTTTATTTCATCATGTCTTTTCATAGTCAAATCACTGATGTATCATCACGTCTGTCGCAACAGAAACTAAACACATGACAAGAAATAAAATGACTCTAACTGAAGAAAATAATAAATTAGCAGATTTGCATACTTGTAAAACTTGAGTTCCTCCATTTGCTCAACATGTGCTTTCAGTTACACAGCACACAGCTTTACATTATTAGATATTGTTTCTGATGACCAAAATGTTATGAAAAATCTTAAAATGACATTTCTAAATCAGAATACGAGACATAAGCACATAAAGACGAACCATATGGGTATAAATATGTACACCCACGTCTCACACTTCCTTTATGCTTGCACAGGAAGGGAGTTCACAATTATGAAACATTATATTTATTCAAACGTTATAATATAATAACATTAAAATTTACGCAGATATTAAGTAGCCTCAAAAAGTATTAGAGGATTTAAGTCAGTCTAAAAAAATGTCTGAATGTCGCATCAGTATCAAAACTGCCATGTGCTGTAGTTCATCACTGATGTTTGTCAACCATTTTGCTTGATCTTCTGCTCATGTATGTACATTTCGGCCACAATTTGGCTGCATAAGACAAATTTGTGAATATATATTTATATATGTGTGTGTGTGTGTGTGTGTATTGGAAGGAATTTCAAAGTTGGTTTAATTTCATTCCACAGTGATTTTCTGTCTACAATAAATGAAATCCAAGTTTCACAGTCATGAATATGTCATGTCCGAACATCATGGTGAACTACTCCTGTTCAACCAATATGACTCACTGGGAAACAGCCATGAACCAGCTCTACACCTTCTTTTACCTGATCATCTTCATCCCAGGCCTGCTGAGCAACACTCTGGCTCTCTGGGTTCTGTGTCGATTCATAAGGTCAGTGTTTCAGCCTCAATGATAACTTAATAAATCCGGATTCACACTGTATGATTTTGGCCACGATTTGGCCGTCTGAGACAAATTTTGTGAAGATACCTCTGATCCTAGGCCAAAATCTGAAGTCTTTGATCGCTAGTTTGACATGTTCGCCAACAGCCGATCAAATTTGACCTCTGATGAAATTCTGGCAGTGTCAGCAGTTTTGAGGCTTTTCCAAAGACAACATCAAATCAAAGACCAATATGAGCGCAGAACCTGATGATCAGAGCACCGCCTGCTCCACACAGTCTTCATTTTCATCCAGTTCTGCTTTCAAGAAAAGCCATGATCAGAATTAACTCTAGAGATAAGTTTTGTTTGCTGGCCACCATTTCAATCCCGTCACAGATCGTGTCATTGATTGAAGAACAGAGAAGATATACAGTCTGACATTAGATCCGTCAGAGCGTCACGGCTTACAGTGCGGATCACGTTCGTACAGTCTGACAAGCAACAGTCATAAAGGACTATTATAATTCGTACAGTGTGAACCCGGCTTAACGTACATCTGCTGGAGAACCAAGCTGGTTTACAATGTTAGGGTTAGTCACTCTGTTCAGAGGTGGTGCAGTTAGCTTTTAAGCATTTTGACAGATTCAGAGTGTAAGTTGAGTAATATGAAAACTTTTTACAATCATTTCCTCTGAGAAATTTCACTGTTAACAGAGTCTTTCCTGGACAGCTCAGTGTCATTGTGACAGTACTGATCAAGCTTTCAAACCACATCAGGAGAATCTGCTTTTCTTAGATGTATTTCAAGAGGTCTGTTTAGAGTCGCGGGTGTCTTCTAACGCCACGGGTTTTCTTCCATTCACAGCAAAAAGACGAAAGCCATCATCTTCATGATTAACCTGACCATAGCTGACCTGGCTCACGTGATGTCGCTGCCCCTTCGAATTCACTACTACATCCATCAAGATTGGCCTTTTGGCAGCGGGTTGTGTCTGCTGTGTTTTTACCTGAAATACCTTAACATGTATGCTAGCATCATTTTTCTGGTCTGCATCAGCATCCAGCGCTGCGCTTTTCTCCTGCGGCCGTTCCGCGCCAAGCACTGGAAGTCCCGCTATGACGTCTGCATCAGTGTTGTGGTGTGGGGTGGTGGTGGGGCTCTGCTGCTCACCCTTCATCTTAATGAGGAACAGACCGGATTCAGCAAAGGCAAACAGAAACTGCTTCAAAGACCTGCCAATGCGAAAGCTGGATTTTCGCTTAGCCATTTCCATGATGGCCGCTGCTGAACTCTTTGGATTTATTGGTCCATTATTCATCATTGGCTTCTGTACTTACTTAATAGTGAACTCTCTGCGACAGAGGAATCGCAACGACCAATCCACCGGTAACACAAGAAAGGCCTTGCGCATGGTCAGGGTGTGCACAGGTGTCTTCCTCTTCTGTTTCGCCCCCTACCACATCAACTTCCTGCTTTATCTCATGGTAACCCAGTGCATTATAACAAACTGTGAAGTGAGTCGGGCCATCAGACAGTTTCACCCTATTTCTCTCTGCATGGCGAGCCTGAACTGCTGCCTCAACCCTCTCATCTACTACTTCCTGACCACCGAGTTCAAGCAGCAGCTGTCCCAGCACGGCAGCTCCGTGCTCAGAGGCCGTCTGATGAGTATGGAGAGCACGTCTTCCTATCGGGAATGAGTCACGAGCAATGCATTATCATGAATGATGAATTTTTCATTTTTGTTAAAACATTTAGTGTAGGGCTGCAGACTATTCAGTATTTTGTTTGTTTGTCATTTTCAATGAATCAAATGTTTCACATCATGCTTAAATCTTGCTTGAAAATATAATACAAACATAAAGCTTACAATATAAATGAACATTTTATGTCCATCAAGTATTGTTTTGAACAAAATGATTCCCTTTCATGGCATAGTTGCAAACTCTGTATGAAGTATTTGAAGTTTAATAGTGAAAAGCATTAAGGACTAAATTTGAATGGAGCAGAAATTAAACTTTCTATGGACTGCGTGACAGAGACTTTACTTTTTTATAATGCAGACATCAAATTCCAACAGGATGAACTGACAATGTTTGAACCTGAACAGACGAAAATCACTGATAGAAGTGAAAATACCAAACTAACTTTATCTGACAATGACTGAGCCAACTAATCATTTTAAACACCTGGTTATTTGGGTTATTTGACAAAGTTAAAAAATAATGGAAATAATACTGCATATTCATGGATCTATGGACACCTGATGAACATAAATAATTGGATACTGTTTTCACACTATTCATGTGTTGCTCTTTATTGTTCATTATTGTCTTGTACTTAGAATAGATTAGATTAAATGTGTTAATGTTTAATAAATGAGATTGAACGTTTAATGGTGTTTAACATTTAACATTTTGATTCATGTTCCACACAAAAAAAAAAAGAAAAAAAAGAAAATCATGGTTTAGAATGAAAAATTAATTACAGAATTTCAATTTTTAGGGGACTTCCGGTATAGCGATCGAGGGAGTGAGATTCGTCTGGGATTTTAATAGTTAAAGGTGCACTATACAGGATTTTCAGTAACACAATTTGTAAACACAACATTCAGACTTGGCCCCTCCTCGTGGGCGGGGCACCACCGGAAGCCACACCCCTGTCGTGATATGACATCAGTTGCACACACAGCCGAACTGACTCAAAAGAATAACTGTGTGTCTCAAGCACATTTTGTCTTTTTTCTTCAAGGGCAGGTAGATTTGGGTGTCATCAGCATAAAAGTGAAATGACATGCTTGTGTCGTAGGATGGCCCTTTAAGAACGTGTGTTTGGGGTTGGTCAGGCAATCACATTCCTATATACAGGCACAGGTGTGATCTTCCTCCTCATGGCATCATTGGTGTGACTTGTTTGTGTGCCACTTGCATTTTCTCCACTCCTCTGAGTATTCGGTGTATCCAGGCCTTGTTAGTGGGCATGTAAGTGTATCTCGCACAGAAGAAGTGCCAGCTGCTGTTTTGCTGTGGCTCATGTAGAGTCTGGATTGCTGCTTGTTCCTTGTGGTTTTGAACGCCGTTATTTTGCTGTTTGCCTGGATGAAGCTCGCCTCGGTGTGCTATAAAACAGTGGCCTTTTGTTCCGGCGCCACCTGGTGTGTGTGTGTGTGTGTGAGTTAAATTGAATGTACTTGTTTAGTTTTTCTCTATTGGCTCATTGTTTATTGTATTTTGTTTAAGTAGTTAGTGTATTTTTTTGTTGTTGTTGTTTAATTGGTTTGTTTAATTGCAGTGTTCATAGTTTTGAGCCTTATCTAATGTTTTGTGCAAAGACATGAGTGTAAAAAAAACAAAACAAAAAAACTTTCAGTTATCTTTTTTTGTTGTTTGTTGTATGGGAAAAAATCCTTGTTTTTTATCATTTTGATTTATTGTTGTTGTTATTATTATTATTATAATTTTCATCTTTATTGTTGTTGTTGTTTGTATTGCTTTGAGGGGGTTGTACAGTTTGTTTTTGTTTTGTTTGTTTTGTTTTTTGTTTGTTGGTGTCGTGTTGGCCGGTCCATTTGGTCTGACTAAAACACAACCCATTGGCGAACTACCTTGTTAAAGTACAGTACAGTAACTTAATGTTTGCATCACTGGACCTCCTGTACAGTATTGTGGCCACCTCAGCAATTAATGCCAATGAATGTTTAGCATTTGGGTTAAGCTAACTGGTAAAATTTTAGATTGCGAGGGTTTTTGTTTTTATTGATGTTGATATGTTTTAATCATGGAGAAATAAACCGATGATTTTGTGGCATTATGTTTTTGCTTGTCATTCTTCATTTGGAGGCTTGTGTTTGGGTCTCTATTTTAGGGGCATTCATTGTGTAACTGATTAGTGCACAATCACACTTGTAAAAATGGACCCCAAAGGAAGCATTTATTTAAGCATGATATATATTTTTTCATGATACATTTGAAATGATTCTATAATTTGATAGAATGGTTGGGTCAAGATTTGATATTTTAAGCAAGGGTTTAGCAATTGCATGTATTTTGGGACAGTAGCAGTAAGAAGAGACTCGTTTATTACAGCTAAAATAATTGGCCCAACAACATTGAAGACCTGAAGCAAGAACCGAGTGGGAACGATGTCTTGCGGACATGTGGTAGGTTTTAGCTGCTTAATTATATCATGGAAAGCGATCAAAGAGATTGCCTGGAATTCTTTAACAGTTGAAGTACAAAGAAGGGGAACAGACAAATCACAATTTGGAGGAATAATAATGTCTTATGTCAACATTTTATCTGTAAAGTACTTTCTAAAGAAGAAAACTGTCTCATACTGAAGCTCACAGACAGGCAAAAAGTTAAACAAGTAAAACACAGTTGTCATTGTTTACACACGACGACTCAAAATTGTTCACACTTATTTCTAATGATGAGATCAAACCAACTGCACAAAATAAGCAAGTTCAGAGTGCACAGCTGGCACAGGTGTAAAACTCTATAAACAATATAATCCTATTTAAACCTACACAGCTAAACCAGCTATTTAAACCTACACATACCTAACCCATTTAAAGAGTAATCTAACTACACATATACTTTACATAAATACTCTACATAAAACTTATCTACCCAATCAGCATGAGTGCAGGCCAGTATTTAAACACAGTCGGCTCACCCATGATTCCTTGACAGTTCTCAGCATGCCTCCACCACCCCGTCTCCTCACACTCACCCGGTTACTTCTTGACCTGAAATTGGGGGGGGGGGGGGGTACTCTGGGTTCGGGCCAAATACCGAGCTCGAGCCTTCTCCCCGAACAGCACGCAAAATAAGCACACCATTTATTCAATCTGACTTATTTGTAAGTGTGAACTTGGGAATCAAGTCAAAAACAGTGCAAACAGGAGTGGTCACAGACAAGAGTATGGTCACACTTTAGATTAGGGTCCAGTTCTCACTAGAAACTAACTATTAACTATGACTTTTGCCTCAATAAACTCCAAATTACTGCTTATTAATAGTTAGTAAGGTAGTTGTTAAGTTTAGGTATTGGGTAGGATTAAGGGATGTAGAATAGGGTCATGCAGATTAAGGCATGATAATAAGCAACTAGTTAATAGTGAGAATTGGACCCTAAACTAAAGTGTTACCAAGAGTATTACTGAAGGTGGATGGTTTGTAAGGCCCACCTATGAGTAGTCTACTCACTCACATAGTATTGCACATGAGAATTGTAAACAATTTTTGAAATAAACAGTCCTTGGCAGAAGTTAAGTGTGTGGTGGGATGGGGTGGGAGTGGGGAGACATGGTTCAGAGATTTAAGTTGAGGGCTCTTGCAGCCTGGGGAATGAAGCTGTTGAGCAGTCTGGCAGAGCGGGCTCGGATGCTTCTGTATCGTCTTCCCGATGGCAGGAGCTGGAAGAGAGGATGGGTGGGGTCCTTCACGATGCTGGTGGCTTTACTGGAGCACTGTGCAAGGAAAATATCCAGGATGGAGGGGAGAGGGACACTGATGTTCTTTGCATCTGCAGATGGTCTGCATCTTGTGATCTGCAGTGCTGCAGTTCCCAATCCAGACAGTGATGCAGCTGGTCAGCACACTCTCAGTGGTGCCCCTGTAGAATGTGGTGAGGACAGGTGGAGACTTGTTCTTTTCAGACGGCATAGGAAGTGGAGGCGGTGCTGGTGGTGACCTCTGTCATGTGCACTCCCAGAAATTTAGTGCTGCTGACTCTCTCCACAGTTGAGCTGCCGCTAGTCAGTGGGAGGTGGTCGACAGAGTTTCTCCTGAAGTCCATCACAACCTCCTTTGTCTTCGCTACATTGAGGGACAGGTTGTTATCATAGACATCATATAGGTAGACGCCCTATTGGCCGCTGGGCGCTGAGATTTGCGGCCGCCATCTTAGACCGGTCGTAGTCCTAAGCTGCGTCCCAATTCGCCTACTTATACTACATCCTAAAAGCATTTACTGTTTTTGTAAAGAAAACGTACATACTTTTGAGTGTGTAGCAGAAGAGTAGACAAGCTTTGGGACATACTACCTCGTCATAACTGCGTCTTTAACGGACGTTCTGTCGCTTATTTACGCAACCTGTAACTGTTTAAACTACCCTGTCAATCATCTTGTCACAGTTAAAATCCTCCACATTGAATTAAATTTATTTTCCTACCGTTTCAGAGAGAAATGTAGTCACACGTTGATCTGCCAGTCATGGGTCTTTCATGCAGAGAACTCTCCTCATCTTTGCATAATGATGCATTTAAGTTAATGACCAAACGCATTGTTATAAAAGTTCACAATACTGTTGCAAATGAAATATAATGTGGATAACATTTAATAAATATCTTTTCGTCAGGTTATATTGATTATTAATTATTCAAGCCCCTTTATCTTAACCGCTCTGCTTAACCGTCGGACCTCGCAAGTGTTTTCCACATAACTTACTATTCAGATCAGAAGTTTGAAAGCACTTGTTAGAATGCGCTCAATGCACACAAAACTTACTTTTAGCATTAGGTAACGTTAAGTGCCTATTACCAACACAATCAAATCTGAATTTAATACATACATTGTTCGACCGGACATAATATCTGTTATTTGTGTTTGTGCACGTGATATCAGGAAGCAATGTATACACACATGACGGCAAATCGCAAATCGAGTTACCCCTCCCACTTCTGCTAGTATTATTGAGATATGTTATTTTACTGCAACTATCTGTTTCTGCTTCTTTATCATATTTATAGTGTGTGATTTATAAATTACCTTATATCCTACATCACATATTTTTGATTTTGGACGTCTGGTCACTTTATATCTTATATCAGAATATTATATAACTGTTAAGCCTACTATGAATATTAAAATACGCTGAACAATGTGTCCTGTATCATAGCTACATGAATGACCTTTGCAGCAATAAACCCCGCGTCAAAATCAGTTAGGTATTCAGTGAGATATGATTAATTAAATGCGCTGACAGCTCATTGCACCTGTCAAACAAGTTACACTGAGTGGAGCTGGCGACCGGTCCAAGATGGCGGCTCCACGGCTCGTCCGTGCCAATAGGCAATAGCGTTCGATAGGGCGTCTACCTATATGATGTCTATGGTTGTTATCACCACACCATTTGGACAGTTGTGCCACTTCCCCTCTGTCGACTGTTTCATCGTTGTTGCTGATGAGGCCTACCGCAGTTGTGTCATCAGCAAAGTTGATGTGGTTGGAGCTGAACTTGGCAGTGCAGCATAAAGAGCAGCCCTTGTGGGGCACCTGTGCTCAGTGCTCGAGGTGTTGTGGCCGACATGGACTGACTGAGGTCTTCCAGTTACAAAGTCCAGTATCCAAATACAGAGCGAGTTGTTAAGGACCAGCAGGTTTAGCTGGTTGATGAGCTGTTGTAGGATTATTGTGTTGAATGCTGAGCTGAAGTCAATGAACATAATTTTAACATAAGCGTTTTTGCATCGTCCGGAGAGCGGTTTGGACGGTATGCAAACTGGAGCGAGTGCTGGAGACATGTTTGGGAGACTGAATTTGATGTGATTCGACTAACCTCTCAAAGCACCTCATCATGATTGGGGTCAGTGCTATAGGACACTAGTCACTGAGACAGGACACAGGTGTCTTCTTTGGTACAGGTACGATGTTGGTGGACTCGAGACATGTGGGGACGACAGCCTGGCACAGAGAGGTGTTAAATGTCTATTAAGACATCTGTCAGCTGTTCATCACAGTCTCTCGGCGCATGTCCAGGTACGTTGTCACGACCGTGGGTTAATCCTGGATAGGGTCTTCCTTACATCAGCTGGAGACAGACAGAACACCTCGTCATTGGGAGGTGTGGGTAGTTATTGTGCGGGTGTGTTATTCTGCATCTCAGACCATGAGTAGAAGTGGTTGAGTGCATCTGGGAAGAATGTGTCATAATCACAGGCCTGTGGCAGGGGCTTGTAGTCAGTGATGGTCTGAATGGCTTGCCACAGGCTCTGTGTGTTACTGCTGTCTGTGAAGTTATTGTTCATTTTTGTGCATACAACTGTTTTGCCTTTTTGATGCCACGTGACAAATTGGTCCTTGCCATTTTAAGGGCTTCTTCATCTCCTGAACTGTAAGCATCTTTAGCAGCTGTCCTGTGCCATGTGGGGATGGTCTTGGTGACTGTCACATCATCAATCCACTTGTATAAGCAGTCACTGTATCAGTGTATTCTTGAAGGTCTGTGTGATCGGTGTAGTTGGCTGCCTCTTTGAACATGTTCCAGTCGGTCCCCGAGTGTTGAAATAGCATCATTTGGCCACGCTGTGATGTACTTTTGAACAGGTTTGGCAAGGTTGAGAAGTGGTCTGTATGCTAGAATTAGCATAACAGAAATATGATCCGAGCACCCGAGGCCTTGTATGCATTTTTCCCTCCATTGTGTAAACCAGGTCTAATGTGTTGTTTCTCCTTGTTGCAAAGTTCAAGTGTTTGTAGAACTTCAGCAAAACTTCCTTTAGGTTTGCATGATTGAAATCACCAGATATAATGAAAGAGCCATCAGGGTTGTTCATTTGTTGCTCGCTGATAGAGCTGTGGCTGAAGACACCGCGGCTAAAGACAGAATGGCTAATGACAACACTGCTCGGGTGGAATAAGGCAGGACAGGTCACCAGCAGAACAGTCAAGGTTATGTTCTGTGATAGTGATATCATGATTTCAGGAAGGCCTGATCATCCTAATGTTGTACAGGGTAAATCTGCACGATCAGGCAGTTCTAGCTGAATGTTCTGTGAAGCTCAACTGATCATCAGTCATAACTACAGGATTCCTGGCTGTCCTGGAAGGTGTGATTGTTGAAGAGCCTAGCTGAATGGTGAAGTTATGTTGAAGTGTTGAGTTCACTAGAACCACAAGAAGTTCTGTCTTAGCAAGTAGAAGCTTATAGGATTAGTTCACTTTCAAATTAAAATTTCCTGATAATTTACTCACCCCCATGTCATCCAAGATGTTTATATCTGTCTTTCTTCAGTCAAAAAGAAATTAAGAATTTTTCTCCATATAAGGGACTTCAATGGCCTCCAAACGGTTGAAGGTCAAAATGTCAGTTTCAGCTTCAAAGGCCTTTAACACTCTGAGGTCTAAAAACGCGCCGGCGCGTTTTGCAGTTTTTTTTTCACATTGCAGCAAAACAGACTTCAATACTCCGTCATTTTTTGTCATAGAGACAAGTAATATATCAATTGAAACTATAGAATGTCTTCTTTTATTTATATACACTCAAAGTAAAAACAAAATGTTGTGCTTTTTTGTAAATAAAGAAAACTAACATGATGCGTGATCTCTCCTCTCCCTCTGAACGAAATCCAATCTGATAATTCTCAGAAAATGAACTGTAACTTAGTGAATACTAATCACAGAAAAATTAAACTTATGTCTAAAAAAACGTTAAGATGTCAGGTTTTAAATCATGTAAGTCAAATCGAAAACAAACCTTCTGTGTTTATGTAATCTGTATGAAAAGAGAGCCATGTCAGAAGACTGTGATTCAGCTCATTATCCGCTAATGCGGCCACGCCCACGGAGCCAGCGCTATTCAGACGCAAATTCAGAGGCAATACATGCATCATCATCATCTCAATCGTGTATTTATTGTCTTGAAAAGTGTTTATCTGGATGTAAAAGTCATGGTTAGCGATCTCTAGAAGACATACAGTTAGTTCCTGTTTACTTTTCTTCTATGGATGAATTTTAGATGAGTTTTTGTTTCTTTAGCGCCCTCCTGCTGCTGTATGAATTGGAAACTCCATTCATGGAATAGCCTCTTCTTCTTTTAGATGAATTTGTGGACTAAAATGCACAGAGCGCCCTCCGACTTCAAGGATGAATTGAAAACACCAGCGCTCATAGTAATGACAGTGAATATTAAATAAAAATAACTCCTCTGTATAGAAAATTGACATAAGCATATGAGAATCCAATATTTCTCCAAATGTGCATGCTTTAAACTAAAAGCCTATATTCAGACTCTTTGCATCACAGAATACATATTTTAAAGTATATATAAAACCATTACTTTATATTGTAATAATATTTTTCTGTATGTTTCATATATCATAATGAGCTTGAGACATCACAGAAGGTTTTTTCACAGCCTACCTGACTGAAATGCCTCATAATATGCAAGTCATTTCAGCTCATTACTATCCAATCTTTGTCTTCTCAGGGGAAATGGCCCATTTTCAGTGGTGATTCACGCCTCCTCATACTGTGTTTCTTGGCAAAAAGTGTCTACAAAAACTAAATGAATATATGTTTTATATGAGGAGTAGGCAGCATAATTTTTACATAATTCTGAAGCAAAAATTCTAGTCTACAACCTCCAATACCCAAAAGTCTTGTGAACACAGATTTACTATACTTTTTTTGGCCTTATTTCAGTGACTTAAGTTTTTTGTTTTTTCAATAGCCACGCATAAATGTTATTCCTTCAAAAACACAAACATGTACACATGTTCCTCACATATTATTGTAGCCTATGTGCTGAATACAGGTAATGACACTTTTTCCATTAATATGTTTATGAAGAACTGAAAAAAACACAAATGTCAGAGCCAAACTTCTCCAGGCCCCAAATCAGCCTCAGACTCCAGAGGGTTAAATGATACCAGACGAGGAAAGAGTCTTATCTAGAGAAACCATCGCTTATTTTCGAAAAAAATAAAAATTTGATATGTTTTAACAATAAATGCTCATCTTGAACTAGCTCTCTTCTTCTTCTCTATAGAATTGCATGATGAGCTTGAGACATGATCAACAGAGGGGTTTTTTCACAGCCTACCCTGACTGAAAGAGCTCATTATTTATGCAGGTCATTAGAGCTCTGTGCGATTCTTTTGTCTTCTCAGGTGAGAATCACCCATTCATGATGATTCACACCTCCACACATACTGGGTTTCTTGACCAAAGAGAGAAAAATTTAAATCTCTCTATTTTTATATGAACAAGCAGGCAGTATAAATTTTACCTCATTTTGAAGCAAAAACTCTAGTCTACAACCTCCAATACCCAGAGTCTTGTGAACACAGATTTAATATATTTTTTTGGCTTTATTTCGGGTGACTTAAGTTTTTGTTTTTTCAATAACCCGCATAAACGTTATTCCTTCCAAAACACAAACATGTACATACATGTTCCTCACATTATTGTAGCCTACAATACAGTGTAATGACACTTTTTCCATTTATATGTTTATGAACAACTGAAAACAGCACAAATGTCAGGGCATGTCAAAACTTCTCCAGGGCCCCAAAAATCCTCAGACCCCAGAGGGTTAAAAGTGAACTAATCCTTTAAGGTGGTGGTCCTTCATCCCACCAGAGATATGTCTGCCAGCCAAGCTTAGATCCGTGAAGCTACTGTTGGGATCATCCAGCTAGAGTGAGTACGATGATGACTGCTCTCTCCGGTCTTAGAGCTTCAATAACTAACAGCAGGGCCATTTCAGTTCAGTGTCTACTTTTGAAAAGAGACTCATGTGAAAGTTTAAGTCAGCAGGACTCATCTGAGAAGAACTGTATTGTTGATTACTATTTTGAAGTGTTGTGTAATGAAGTAATGTGTGGAGAACAGAAGCAAAGAGTAAACAAGACGGATGAAGTTTGCTACTCTTGTCTCGTGTGCTTTATTGTTTATGAACTCCTGACAGACACCACAGGATGCCAAAGAAGGGGTTTCTAAATCCAGCAAATTGCCTGAACTGGCGAGAGGAGACTGGGAAAGTGACTCCCCCTCCCGAACTCCTCTGCCAGTTCCACCTGCGACCTGTACAAACAAATCCCCCACACTGCCTCAGCAGGAGCCGCGGGGTGCAGACGCTTGAACAGGCCAAGTGTGAGCTGAGCTTCCCCATTTTCTGCTTATCTGGGAGTAATCTGTCACATGCTGTAATGCTGGGTGCTCCAGAGATAATAAAGAGTAGGATCCAAGTGCAGTATTGGTGGTTTATTAATAAAATTAGTGCTCAAAGTGGGCCGGTACACAGCCGTAGCGTACCCTCCGTTTGTCTTGCTTACCGGCACTTCTCACATGTTGCCGATACCAGGGGCTCCACTAGGCACTTTTTCTTCTCAGCCCCCCTAAAAATTGTGATAATCTGAAATTCGTGATCGCCTCAGTCATATGAAAACAGCAGCAGGCTACGGCTCCCCCATCTTTGTTCTTCAGTCTGCAGCGGCGCAGACTGATGTGTGTTTATCCATAGATTGTCATGATATCTGCAGTTCTTTGTCATAAATGTCGTTTACATAATGTGATGCAGGAGAGAAACACTGTAAAGTTTTCACTGTGTTCACCCTCATCACACTGTTTCCTCCAGCGAAAATGGAACGCAAAAACTTTAAAAAATGTTATTTTCATTTGAATATTTAATTTTTTTAATTAAAACATATTATTGTGGATGTGGCATTAGATTAACATCATGCACAGAATTTTTTGTTGGTTTAACTTGAAGTAGCCTAACCAGGTTCTTAAAATTTTGAGTTCATTTAAACTAAAAATGTGAGTTGACTCAAAGAATTAAATTAGTTTATTCAACAGAAACTCAAAATGTTATGTTATCTGAAGAACATTTGTGAACCTTAGCTGATTTGACAAAAGATTTGTGAAATAATGAAAATATTTCCTACAGTGCAGCGGCAGACAGCACTTTTTCAATGCACTGATTGACAGGTTTCTTTAAACTGCTTACACACATTTTCAAAACTTTACACACAAATCCAAGAATTGCACACACAAAATGCCTGACATCTCTTGCAAAATGAAGCACTGCATTCAAAATATCACAAACAACATCTCAAAAGCAAACATTTGTCTTACTTTGCAAACACCTTTGCTATAATTTTCTATTTTTGGATATACCGTATACACACAGTTAATCAAAACCTAAAGCTCTTCTTTCATGAGCTCCAGTGTACATTTCTGTACAAGACTGAAAATAACTGGCAGAGAGATGTTCAGTTTATGGTAAAGCAAGATTGAAACCAAACTTTTTTTTTCTTTTTCTTTTTTACTGTAAGCATTTGTGGTTGTGAATACACAGTAAGAAAGAAAAGAAATACATCAACCATGTGCAGTTGGACAGAAACATAGATTGTGTTTGAAAAAGGAAATCACGATTCTTCCTGTTAGATTTTTGTGTGTTACATACATGCATTTTGCAAAAAGTGTTTCATGAAATTGAAACTGAGTTGAAGGCCGAGAATTAATGTATGCTTTCAGATTTGGTGTGTGGTTTGAGTGTCAGGTTTCAGAAATAGTGTGACAAGTAAAGATTTTGTGTGTAAACAGTTGAAAAAAAATGTATTTTACGCAGTTATTTTGTTCTACTAAATAATGATCCAGCAGTCACATTTATAGCCTTAGAGTAAAGGGATTTGTGGTCTTGATGTTACTTTGAATTATAGAAATGAAAAATTGATAAATTCATGTTCTGTTATTTTTGTTTTTAATAGAAAACAAAAAAGGAATGGTTTAATATAGGGCAGATTAAACATATTGCCGATCTAGATAATTACAGTAATATAAGTATTGTCTATATTCTAAATTAATATTAATGAATATGATATGATTAGTTAAAATGATCTGAAATGAAGTCACTATAGCGATTGATGTAATAGGTAGTAGAACCTACTGTATGTATTGCTCCTGCCTACCCTACACATGTTTTTAATAAGCACTGAATAAAATAACAAAATGTATCCACACAAAGGCCAAACAGAGTAAATCAAGACGAGTGGAAAGGTAGGCCAAACAGAACTGAAAACCACGTGTGAAACACCAGACAAAGAACATGGGAAAACTGGGTTTAAATGCTAACAAAAAGATAACAAGGACAGGTGAAGGTGATGAATTGTCATGGAAACGAGTGAGGGTAACTATGGAAACAAACAAGGTACAAACCAAACAGTAACTAAATACAGAAACAATAGGAACAGAAAACACTTCAACTTAAAAGTCCTTTAACACAAGACAGGAATCATGACATTATTGAGGTCAGACTTTAACACACAGAGATATAAATGTCTTACAAGATTGAATGCTTTTGATGTCAAAAACAAATTTATTCAGAATATCTGATGAGAGTTGAGAGAAGGGTTATTGACAATTTCAATTCGATCAGGGATAGAAGTGTGATTCAGTGAACTGACACAACACATTCACTTAAAATTATGAAATTATATACACTCCATGAACAATCATGTGCTAAGAATATAACAGAAAACAGGCTGAAAGAGAAAATATCTGACAAAAATCAGTTAAAAATAAATAGAAAACAAAATAAATTAATAAATAGCCCTGAGTTCTTTCTATTAATTTAATATTTCGAATGGCATAAAGCACAGCTGGCTGGAATCATCAATGTCTGGCTCTCTTTCAGTCAGTCAATATAAATGTAAGTAATTAACTGTGGATGTATTTAGCTAAAAGTGCATAAATGTGTACAATGCTGGAATATTCAGTTTCCAGTCAATATGTCTGTTATGATATGTAAATCTAATGCAGATTTTTTTTTTTTTTTTTTTTATGAATGACTTAAAAACAGTAAAGAAAAGCAAAAGCAACTTATCTCAGGAGAATGTTGTTTTTCATCACCAGCAGCGATCAGCCAATGCTGTGACAAATAGCAGAAGTAGGAGTATAAAAGCAGCAGAACGCTGTTCACTCCCCCACAGGAAACTACTGACATCGAGAAAAAACTGTCAGCGTGAGCTGACACAGAAACAGAAAGTACATCAGTCGGGATACAATATATATACATATATATATATATATATATATATATATATATATATTTAAATACAGGAAAAAAGTCAGAACTGTTTCAAAGGAGATGTGTTTCCATTAGTGAGTTGGACTGATGTAGATATTGAGAAACAGGGAGTTTATCTTATGAAACGTTGTCTGCTTTGGGTTGCGGTCACATGTTCATGGGTTGCAGTGTGTTTCTGTCAGACATTCATGCAGGGACCACATTCACTCACTCAAGGTAAGATACTCTTTTATACTGTCCTTTACTGCGTGTGGATCAGACCATTATTAACTGTGGTAGACCTAACCCTAAACCTAAACTGGGCTGAACCTCAACTAGAGTAATGCTCACATGGCCTTCTGGTGTATGAATATGGTGGGTTGACAAACGCAGGGGCATCTTTTTTTACATGCTTTCAAAACTCAGTAAGACTAAACTGCTGATCTCTGACATTAAGATTCATCTTTCACTCTTACACTCTTAAAAAAGAACACAGAAATATGAAAGTCAAGCTGAATCTAAAGATAGTCTACTACTGCTACTACTACTAATAATAATATACATCAACCAAAAGATTAGTTTAAATAATATTATTCAGCTGACTTAGCCAAACGTGTCACACTAACAATGTGTCACAGCTGATATAAAACTGGCTTATATAAATATGAATCTCAAATGCCCAGAGTTCTGATGAGGTTCTGGCTCTGCTTTGATTGTTCATCTAAAATTATTCTGTCCATTACTTTACAATGAACAGAGTCCAGGAAACTGATCGTTTTAGCAACATTTCCGCTGTGAATTTGCGTTTTGTTCTTTCTCAGTGTGACTTTTACCCTGTTAGCCTTTATGTCCATTCACATGGACAGTTATTTCAACAGACTGTTTATAACAATATTATTTTAATACATTTTGTACCATCCCACCTATATCCAAAACCTATAAAAAATAAATAAAAAACCCCTATATTTACATATTCATCACATATGCCATACTAATCAGCATATTTATATTTTATAGATAGATGGTTTTGTGTGTTTGTAGGATTTCAAGATGTAATCATTTATGTAGTCTGAGAGAGTAACATCAATAATCAATAGCAGAAAATGATGAATTCTGTATTAATTATAAAATGCAGTCAAGTGGGATGATATGTTACTTTGAAACGAGTGCAGTAATACACGGAAATTCCCATACAGAGATATATGACACACTTTCATCGTGAACCTTGTACACACACCACCCACAAACCAACACACACACTGTGACAAATCGCAAAAAGGAAAAAAAAAGGGTTTCCAGATTATCATACTGAATAATTGTGACCCACCTAAAAAAACATCGTGTTGCATTTGCCCTCAGGGGTGTTCGGTGTGAATCTAGTGAGTTTTGCCTATATGAAAACAATATGAAAAACAACTCTCTCAGTTCTCTCTGAAAACACACAGACCTCAGTAGGTGCTCTGAATCAGGTGGTCAGGAATGCAAAATGTGTTTAGAAGGTACGTGACAGTTATCCATGATCCTGAGAAATGATGCAAATGTATTTTACTATCCACGACCAAATTCCATTCAACTTTTATCTTTATAATTCACAATGCATGTGAAATGAACTGTACAAATGGATCCATGTTTGTAAACACAAATGTTTTTCTTTTGTCTGAGTGTATCATAATTTGTGTATGCAACAAGTAAGATGTGCGATTGTGTATCAGGTGACGTGTTCATTCACTGATGCTTTTCTGAGTTCATCCTATTTGATTCATTTGGCTTTGAATAATGAATAAGCTGCAGTGCTATTATTATAGTCTGCAAAATTCTGAATTACAAGAATGTGAAGCATTTTGTACAAATAGAGGCATGTTTGTGAATACAAATGTTATATTTTGTGTGAATGTATCACTTTTTGTACATGCAACATGTAATATGTGTGTTTGTGCATCAGGTGATACGCCTGCATTCATTCACATCTTTACTTAGTGTGTCCTATTTGATCAGTTTTGATTTTAAGACTTTCTTCTGCTGTCTTACATGATCCTCACAGAACTGTGCCAAAGAAATTCAGCAGATCCACTGAGTGATGCCAAACGCCAATGATTTTATTAATGATTTACGCTGTTTTGGTGGTTTGACTCTTCTCATGTGGCTCTATTACAGAAATACTTTCACTATAGATCTGTTTAGCACACACCATAGCAAATTCAATTAATATTTATTAATATTTTGTCAAACTTACATCATAACATAAGACACAGAATAGATTAAGTTACTGTTTGCCCAACAAATCTTTGACAAAAGCGTTCAGAAACCCCAACAGAGCTGTTTTTATCAGTACTTCATTCATTTGGGCTTCTTTATATCTCTGTAAGCATTAGTGGTTCAGCTGAAACTGAGGATGATACACAAATGATGATCATTTATTATTTCAGTAAGGCATCGGCGGATTTAGAGGTGTGGCGTCTCTCAGGAGACTTCATGATTCAATCTTTATTCTGCTGCTTTTTTTCAGCGATTCGGATTTCGGATTTCTATCGCTCATGTCAAGTCAATGATAACAACCACACTCTATAACTGAACTCACACCTGTAAATGTTCAGGACTCACAGCTGCGTTTTCACTGAAGCCCTGCTGTGTGAACAGAGTATGCTAAAATTATAGTATTATATTATGTTTTATACTTATAAGTAATAATGGTTATACTTGTAATAAAACAAGAGGGCAGATAACTGGCAACACCCTGTAGTGTGAGTTTCATCGCTTGCACAAGCAGTTTTATCACAACTCAGAGACCATATTTGACATAAAATAGTAGATGTCTAAAACACTTTGACACAAGTTTATTTTCAGTGAGAGAGAGAAGACAGAACAGTGTGAAGAAAAGTAAAACCACTGATCACAGTTCACACCCCAATTCAGAACAGAATTCAGTCACCAGCAGCCGCAGACGGAAAACACGATGCTTACAAGGAAGAAGGAAACAATGTCTGCATATACGTAAATAATATTAAAACACATATTCTCCACAAAGAAACAGGTAATTCACCACAAAACAAAAAAAGATAGTAACAATAGTTGTGCTAGTCCTGAAAAACACAAATTATAAATACCTTGAATGAACACTTTTGTTAAATCCTTTTAACAATTTATAACAGTCCTTTACGATTGTTGCTTGTCAGACTGTACGAACATGATCCGTGTGTCACACTGTGGGATCTCAGCTGTCATTTATGTCAGACTGTACGACAGTTAAAAACGACTACAGATTTTTGCCTAGGATTATAGGAATCTTTTAGGATTCTCAAAATTTGTCTCAGACGACCAAATCGAGGCCAAAATCTCACAGTGTGCACTCGGCTTTAATCAAATATCTTTAAGATAACTGGACTTAAGAAAAAGGAGTTAAAATCAAATGGATGGTTCTTCTTTAAAAGATACCTACAAAACAGAGTTTCATGAAAACAACAGGATTTACATAAATAAGACACTTCACAATACTTCTTAAGCATACGGTTCGCTCATATTTCATTCAAATACTCTGACGATCATTCTGAGTGTCCATCAGACATCCGGGCAGACTTTTTGCCTACTGTTTTATGAGTGCGTTCAGTGAATTCAGACATACTTCTTTTGTCACATACTGTTTTTCACCTACTATGATAGTAGAGAAGTATGTGATTTCGGATATAGCCTATATATCAAAATAAGACTACTTTCTACCTCAAATGATAAAACCCATACACAGAGCTACAGTTCCTCACGACCACATTTAAGTGAGTTAATGTAACTCAAGGACACACAAACAACTCTGCAATTTTAGAGTGAACAGCATTAAACAAATCGACATACGATAGCTCTCTCTCAGTTCAAATCTATATGCATCCATAAATCACTATTAAAGCATGAATGAGCAAACATTACCTGATAGTAAGGCATGATTGTTTGAATGAATGGATGAGACGAGAGCACTACACTACTGTGTGGCGCAGGTCCTTCATCTCATCTGGATACGGCCTAGATCCGGTTGACTACGGTAAACCTCGGGAAAACAGAGAGACTAATGTTATTGTAGACGCCATTCTTCTTCTGATGCAGTGAGTTCATCAGGCGTTATGGGAAGTGTTCCCGGTTCTGGCTGACCTAATCTATGCAGCCTAATAATTGACATGATTTGAATTATAGAAGTAGATAATGTGTTGTGTGTATGCCAGGTTAAAGAGATGCGTTTTTAGTCTAGATTTAAACTGATCGCAATAGACGTGAAGGACTATAATGCATTAAGAGCTCGCTCAGGTACTGGGGAGATAAACCATTTAGTGCTTTGTAAGTAATTAGCAAGACTTAGAAATCTATACGATGTTTAACAGGAAGCCAATGCAGTGATGACAGAACTGGGCTAATATGGTCATACTTCCTAGTTCTAGTAAGAACTCTAGCTGCTGCATTTGTACGAGCTGTAGTTTATTTATCAAGCGGGAGGAACACAACCACCCAGTAGAGCGTTACAGTAATCTAACCTTGAGGTCATGAACTAACTGTTCTGCATTCTTCATTGTGAGCATATGTCGTAGTTTAGATATATTTTTCAGATGGAAGAATGCGGTTTTACAGATGCTAGTAACATGGCCTTCAAATGAAAGATTGGTATCAAAGAGCACACCCAGGTTCCTAGCTGACGACGAAGACTTAACAGAGCAGCCATCAAGAATCATTAGAATCTAATTATCACACACTGTCCTACTCAAACCAATGAATTATTCTGAGCGTTAGCGTTTATAGTGCAGCTCTGGAGAAAATGGTGATGTCATCGTCCAGCTCAGTTCAGTTCAATAGTATCAATGCAGACAGATCAGTAATGTTGTTGAATATTAAGTGTCCCCGACTAAGCACTGACAGTGGCAAGAACCCAAACTCCAACAGGTGAGAAAATGGAGAAAAATCACCTTGGGAGAAACCAGGTTCAGTCGTGGGCCAGTTAAACAGAGTTTAATAATAAGATACATTTGCAACTTTTGTGTAAGTTCATGGATAACTGTGCATGTCTTTGTTAATAATTATGAGACTAACTTCATCCCATAGTTTTTCCTTCTAATGTTAGACTATAGGAATGCTTTATTGTATGTAACTTAAGCCGTCTCTGCTGTCTTTCAGAACCGGACACACTGAAACTACAACTCTTGTGTGGAAGTAACAATGTCAGAAGACTATTTCTGGGATTTTTTAAATAACCACATTTTGATAAGGTATTTTTGTGTTTACTGGATGCTGTTTTGGACTCTGAGAGGTTTCTAACAACGTGTGCCATCCCAAAACTACAGTGCAATGCCAAGCTGAACTCAATAAACTCTCAACATTCATAGAGTTCATTGGAAAACTCTCGGATTCCAGTTAAATGAGAGGAAGATGAGTGACAGCAACCTGTCCTGCAATACCACTGAGCTACAAGCAATACGAGATTATCAGCATCATATTTATGCAGTCTTCTACACAGTGATTCTAGTTCCTGGACTGATCGGCAATGTTCTCGCGCTCTGGGTTTTTTTATGCCTACATAAAGGAGACAAAGAAGGCAGTGATATTCATGATCAACCTGGCCGTCGCTGATCTGCTGCAGGTGCTATCGCTACCTCTGCGCGTCTACTACTATTTGAACAATTCATGGCCTTTCGGTAAGATCGCTTGCATGATCTGTTTCTATGTGAAATATGTCAATATGTATGCCAGCATCTTCTTCCTGGCCTGCATCAGTGTGAGACGCTGTCGACTCATCATCCAGCCGCTGCGCTACAGCAGCTCAAAGAGACGGCGGGACCGCAGCTGGTCTTTAGTCGGGTGGTTAGTGGTGTGTTTGGGATGTCTGCCGTTCCCTCTTCTTCGGAAAAACGATAGAGATGCAAAATGCTGCTTCGCCGAGCTACCCATGATAAAACTCAGCATGGAAGAGGGAATATCCCTTGTGACAGCTGCAGAAATCACCGGATTTCTTCTTCCGCTGGCTGTAGTGGTCACCTGCACGTGGTTGACCGCAGCGAGTCTGCGTGAGAAAACTTCCGTACCGCAGGACATGGGGGAAAAGCACAAGGCGCTCAAGATGGTGTTGAGTTGTGCTGGTGTATTCCTGGTCTGTTTTGTGCCCTATCACATAACTTTCCCTTTAGACTTCTTGGCCAAATCAGCTACCGTTAGTGATAAATTTAGGTTTGCAGTCCTCCATGTTCATCCAATTACCTTGTGTCTAGCGAGTCTGAACTGCTGTCTGGATCCAGTGATGTACTACTTTACCACCGATGAGTTTAAGCGTCGCCTGTCCAGGCCAGAATTGCAAGAAAGTTTGCAGTTACAAATCAGAGGTTCTTGCTCCACAAACTGTGATGTCTGAGGCCTCGAGTACAGACAGAGACTGCAGAGGGACTTCGCTTTTAAGCCATAAAAAAACCAACAACTTTCTGAATGTACAGTCGATGAACTCCAAACATACTTGTTGTGAAATGTGTATTCAGACTGCAGAATATTTTTGAAACTCAGCTGTGTATTGATATGATTTGTTGTGATATGAGATCATTTCTCAAATAAACCTTGTTCTGCTCTTAAAGTTCAGGGAATGGGCAAAAACATTTTTTTTTTCAGTATTCTTTGATAAATAGAAAGTTCAAAAGAACATAATTTATTTGAAATATATTTGTGTAACAATGTAAAAGTCTTAAAGGGTTAGTTCACCCAAAAATGTAAATTCTGTCATTAATTACCCTCATGTCGTAACACAAATTAAGATATTTTTGATGAAATCCGAGAGGTATATGACTCGTCCATAGACAGCAATATAATCAACACTTTCAAGGTCCAGAAAGGTACTAAAGACATTGTTAAAACAGTCATGTGACTGCAGTGGTTCAACCTTAATGTTATGTAGAGACGAGAATACTTTTTGTGTGCAAAAACAAAACAAAAATAACTCCCCGCTTCTCCTCTGCTATGCTATTTTCATTGCAGCTTCCAGATTCTATATCCAAACGGCTCAGTATTGGCCAAAGCTGATCATGTGATCAGCACGACGCATGCGTGTGATTCTGATGCAGGAGCCGGCCAATAAAGAGTCGGCATTCTGACGTAAAAACAAACGCAGAACTGCGCAATTTGCTTAACAGACGGACAGGGAAGAGAAGATGTTGTTGAATAAAATTGTTATTTTTGTTTTGTTTTTGCACACAAAATGTATTCTCGTCTCTTCATAACATTAAGGTTGAACCACTGCAGTCACATGACTGTTTTAACGATGTCTTTAGTACCTTTCTGGACCTTGAAAGTGTTGATTATATTGCTGTCTATGGATGAGTCATAAACCTCTCGGATTTCATCAAAAATATCTTAATGTTCTGAAGATGAATGAAGGTCTTACGGGTGTGGAACAGGAATTAATGACAGAACTTTCATTTTTGGGTGAACTAACCCTTTAAATATTACTTCTGATCCATTTAATGCATTCTTTCTGAATAAAAGTATAACTTTCAAATATTTTTACTGAATGTGTTTAAAAACTCTAGTAAACTAACAATCAAGGTGCTATATTGTTAAGAAACAAATGTTAAGACACAATTTAAGATTGTTTTTAACCTTGTTTCAGATACACTTAATTTCCTATGACATACAGGTTTTCTCCGCTATCTAAATCTATCCACTTTTCCATCAGAGTACGCCGGATTACATCTGAACTAGCACTTTTAAAATCAACCAAAGTGTTACCCAAAGCAATTCACAGTTATAAAACTTTAAAAGCAGTAAAATGAAAAGTCACATACACACACAGTAACATCCTCTCATTTCTGATGGTCACGGTAACGTCTGGAACACACGGACATGTTCCCGAGGGAGTTTAGAGCCTCTACAATTCATTTAAAGATGACGAAACTCAAAAATCATCAGCCTAGCTCATTTCAGTGATGATGTTTTTCAGTACGCAATACAGATTATTTAAAGCAGCTTCACTTTATTAAACAGGAAAATAACAGCTTTAATGCTGAAAAAAATATGTTTTTATTAAACCATCTCATTTCATCTATAAGCTGATCGACAGAAGACAGTGTCGTTACTCAGATCAGTTCAGTTCAATGATAGTGTAGATGCTGCAAAGTTCATAGTTTTATCTGATTTCACATGTTTTCTACTCAGTCTCTTGCTCAAACATTAATGTTTAAAATATTTAATATAATACTAATAAGATATATAAATAATCTCTAAAGTATAAACAAGGCTTTAGATGATCCATGGAAACTCTGTTTATCTGTTTCTGTCATCATTGCTTCATGGCCTGCTCCTGCTCTTCCCTGGCCGACAGAAAACAGTCATTACATTTTGGGTATCAGACAAAACGGGATATCTTCTGGCAGGATCCGGTGTCTGGGGTTCGATCACATCTGATATTTCTGACATGGAGAGCTGATCTAACATGACATTTCCTGCAAAATCCAACCTGAAAAATCTTCTGTACTGCAACTTTAAATAGTAGAATGACTGTGAGAAGAAACTTTTCATGTCAATAAGAGAGATATCATTTATTTTTATAGATAAATGTGGTAAACTGTGTTTCTTGTCCACACACTGACAAACAAGAATCAGTTTAACACAATAAGCACAAATCATAAAGTTTATAAAAATGAATTCAGTACAAACAAAATTGACCAAATATTAGAAAAGACTAGACAGATTGGGAAGAACCTCATAAGGGATTTTCATCAAGAGTGTTTTTCTCACTGCTGACACAAATATTATCTTTTACACATGGACATGTTAAACAATTTGATCTAAATTATCTATCAGTCTTGAATTTTGAGAATACTTCTCTTCTCTGTGTCATTCATTTCCTTTAAAATTAGAGACACATTGTACCGAAGCTCCTGGAATTTGACAACTGGAACCTAGAAAAGAGAGAGAGAGAAAGAAATGAATAAATCTCTCTCTCTCTGTCTCTCACACTCACACACACACACACACACACACACACACCACGTTTGTTTTTGTGAAATGTGGGGTCATTCCATAGGCGCAATGGTTTTTATACTGTACAAACTGTATTTTCTCTCCCCCTACACTACCCCTACCCATCACAGGAAACTGTGCACACTTTTACTTTCTCACAAAAACTCATTCTGTATGATTTATAAGCCTTTTGAAAAGTGGGGACATCATGGGGAACGTCCTCATAAATCACCCTCTCCATGTCATACCCATGTCATTATACACATTTGTGTCCTGATATGTCACAAAAACATGTACACAAACACACACACACACACACACACACTTAGTTACTTAAAATCAGGTTTAAATCTCAACAAATTTTCAGTCTGTTTTCAACAAAGCAGTCAGCTGAACTCGGAACACTTGGAATAACGCACACAATTCTTTTATGTTGCATTAAAGTATGAATCGTGTGTGTTATTCCAAGTGTTCCGAGTTCAGCTGACTGCACTTTTGGGAACTCTTAGGGAGCAGAAATGGAGCAGCATCAACTATATTTATTTTTGCATTTATTTTGGGAGTATTTGTATGCTTAACCTTTTGTTCTGCATTTTTAACAAGACAATACAGTTTACAGAAAATAAGCAGACCTAATAAAGTACTCTTTGTTATTCGTCAGAAAATATGATTTTTTTTTTTTACAGCACTTTTCAATGAAATGCAGCTGCTAACATTCGTAGGCTTCTGTTTTTGATACATCTGTAAATATCAGATAAATTAATAATGAAATGGTTTGACAACAGTGTACTACGAAACAATGTAATCAATCAGTATAAGAACCATTACCTCAAATCGATACAAATGTCCATCTGAGAGTTTCATCTGCATGAGAATGGAGGGCTGCAACGCTCGAGCCTGTGAGCTGAACCACACAAACATGAATTATCAATCATATGATGCTCACGTGCTTCTGTTCACATTAAACATACGCTGATACAAAAGCTGCACAATTCATTTAAAAAAATAAAATAAATATAATAAAAACTTTTCACTTTTTATAGGTTCTTTTCACTTTTCTTTTCATTGTTAAATTACAGCATTTTATTTAGATATAGCTCCTGTTGCTTCAGAGGTTTGTATGTGTGTTTTTCAGGGTTCCCGCTCTCTCTTCGACACCAGATTCAAGGACTGAACCGTCGAAGATCGATCGCTCGCTCCGGTCTGCCTCGCTGCTGAGTGGTTTCCGTCTGTAAGCTCTGTATAGCTTTTGTTTTGAATCATTCCGTGTTGTTTATATTGTTAAATAAAACTTACTCATCACCATATATCAGATATGGTCTAATATTGTCTAAATCATATTAATCTGACAACGCTAGCTTTAACGCTCAGGGGTCAGTGGTCACGCCGCCGATACCACCTCGGTATTTTTCTTACCGATGCGAAAGAGACTAAAAATACTCCGGCAATTTAGGACATACAAATAAGAGTTATATATATTATTAAAAACTCTGGAATGTCTTCTTTTATTTGTGTACACACAGTAAAATTTTTTTTGCTTTTTGCAAAATAAAGAAAACTAACATGATGTGTGATCTGTCGTCTCGCTCTGAATGAAGTCCAATCTGACAGTCCACAAAAATTAACTAACTTAGTGAATACAAATGACACAAAAATGAGATTTATGTCTGAAGAAACATTGAAATGTCAGGTTTTAAATCGTGTAAGTCAAATTGAAAACAAATAATCTCTGTTTATTTAATCCGTTTGACAAGAGAGAGATCGCGGGTCATCTCATTATCCGCGCTAATGTGGCCACGGAGAGCGCGCTATTCAGATGCAAATTCTGAGGCGATCAATGCAACAGAGAGCGAACGCCTCGGAAAAATGCATCAAGCTTAGATTCATGGACATCATTTTGAGACGCAGTGAGGAATAATTCTGGAAGAATTTACCTCAGAAGAAGAGCACTTTCAATTTCATTTCAATCGAGGATCAACTTGATCAAGCTGATGACTGTGAATGGTAAATTTTATTCTCAAGTTCTTTATTCTAATCATGATATAGTGTTCAATGTAAGGAATATAATCGGCGACTATGATTGTTGTCATAATTGCACAGCCCTAACTGATACCACTCAAGTGCATACAGTACAAAACTATCCACAAATCACAAGTTTTGAAGACATTTCAGTTCTGCAGATGTCTATGAAATAATCATTACTTCTGTACCTTGTTGAAATGGCAACATCAACTCTCCATTTAAACTCTTCCAACTTTGCCAGACTCGGCCCTTGATGTCTGTCACTAACATTCATGGAAGTTTGCCTGGAAGAGAATCCAGAAATTAAAGAACTTGTCAGGATAATACAGTCATTCTGAGAAAAGAGGGAAAGTTTGTTCAAATCTCACCTGTTTCCAAAGACAACACTGGAGACGTCTGCAAGGAACTCTTCAGGAATCCTGTTGATAGACAGCATCTATAATACAACTGCACACAAATCACTGCAAACATATCAATACGGAAAAATATTATGACTATTTATTTGAATTTCACTAGCATACTTATAATTACCTTTAAAAAAAAAAAAATACAATAATTGCACTTTATAAGACATTTCTTACCGAAGAGCTCTGAGATCCTCATTAAAAACCTGAAATAGAGAGAATTCAAAATCATTGAGCAAATTCACGTGTTTATTTTAGAGCCGTGCATTAATATAATCCGTCTTAATATAATAAACCTGTGTGTGTGTGTGTGCGCTCCAGTGTGTGGCTCTGCGTGTGTGTGTGTGTGTGTGTGTGTGGTGTGTGTGCGTGTGTGTGTCAAATTGAGTTCTCTTTCGTGTCTTCTTGCTCTTGAAAATGTATTGAAATCACATTAAAATGCGTGCACAAGAATTAGCACGTGGAAGAATCATAAGAGTGAAAATTCACACCTCTACAGTAAGTTTTATTGCGTGAAATGATCACAGTGAATGAGTTCCTGTCACACTTTGTATATTCACACATTTGAAAAGCACTGTGGCTTTGCTGTTGCAGAATCAGTGAAGACAAACGATCAGTAAACACAGAAAGGCAAAGACAGACACACACAGTGTTAAAAGCAAACCTCTTGTCTTAAAGCAGGCAGACACAGAGCTTCCTTCAGAAGAGCATATAGTCCCGCCATCACATGGTTCAAGCTCTCCTCTGAGATGAACCCGCTCTCTGAAATCTCCCTCACGGCCTCACAGCAGTCCTGACCATCAACGGCGTCCACCACAGCTGTGACAGAACAGAGTAATAAACCGTGTTGCATTTTCCTGTCAAAATTAGTTTTAGCTTAGCCTTTAAAAACCAGCAGAAGACGCTGCTGGATCCTCCAGTAGTGGGCGGAACTAAAGCGCAAGCGACGATCTCATTGGCTATTGGCTCTGTCCCTGTTTTGATTTCAGCAAATCAGTTGAGTGAAACCAGACAACGTGATTAATATTCATTAATCTGGCGAATAAACTATAAAATAAACTTTTTTCTATTGCCAAGGTGTGTGTAGAGGTCAGTCAGTCTACTAAAACTAATGCTTTAATAATATCATTGGCAAATATTTAACACCTAATTTATGTAAGACACTGATAATGATCTTTCATCAGGCTCTTAATGAACACGAACTAATTAAAATTCATAACTAGACATATTTAAAGAGAAAACTTAGTCCTTAATCATGCGTTAAAGCTCTTTGGTTAAGTTATCCTTGTATCTTTACATATTTCATTAAAGTTTAACAATGACCACAGAATACTGAGTTTCATCATCAAATCGTGTTAATCAGGTAACCACGCCCTCCTCATTATCATAGTAATGATTTACAAAATAATAACACTAACGATAATAATAATAAAAACTACAGTTTGTAATGAAAAACATCCTGAACACATGCAGAAACTATGAAACAACCTCTATATAAAAAAAAGAAGAAAACAACCTCTATAAAATGACAAATATTCTCCAATATAGGCTATAATAAGATTAATATTTTAATGAAATTTACTGCTGCCAAAACACCATATTTCTGCAGTAACTGCACGCAGAGCTGGACTGTTTGTTTCTGCACAATCATTGCAGAACATTTCATTTGACTTGACATTTGATATTCAACAGTGCTTTGATCTGCCTGCATTGACACTATTCTGCTGTGCAGCCAAAATTATGTACCAGTTATCACTGTAAAGCTGCTTTGACACAACCTGCATTGTAAAAAGCGCTATATAAATAAAGGTGACTTGACTTGACTATGTTTTTAAATTGCGGTTCAGATGATCGGTATAATATTTATAAAGATGAAAGTTTCTCGCGAGTATGATCACGTGCCGCAGGACAGTCAGTCTCCTCACACTAATGAACTGTTTCTAATGAGCTGCAGTGAAATCAGCAGCTGAGAGCAGGAGGGTGTTTCGGGACAGAAGCAGCGGCAGATAATGAAGCTCACCTCGGAGAATCTGTGTGAAAGTGTCTCTGTTCAGGTTCTTCAGGTGTTTCCACAGCAGCTCCACCTCAGCAGGAACTCTTCCTCCAAACACACTCACAGATTCACTCATCTTCACTCCTCTTCCTCGACGACCTTCCTCTTCTTCTCGTGTGTTTATTGGCGGCGGTAAACACTGTTAGCTGCATTCTGCCACCTGCTGTTATGGAGGACGATCGCTTGGATTTAGAAGTACAAAAATGCAACTTAAAATTACATTTAATCTCAATTTTATTGATCAGACCTGTTGTCTGCTCTTCAGGGCTGTATATGGGAAAAAAGATTTGGTTGTCATTTGGCAGCAATCACTCAGCAGGGGTCGCTATTCTACTAGATAAATTTACAAGCAAATACTAAATTATGAGAAAAGAATCTTGAAAAAGCTCATTTTTGCACTTGTATGTCAGAGACGGCTTCAGATGTGAAATGAGTTGAATTAAAGCAATCCCACACCGAACTTCAGACCCGCTCACACACACTATCATAGAGATCTGGGTCATTCTGTGTCAAATCAACCAACTTCTGGAAACTTCCCCGGCTCCAATATCTGATTTTGTTCATATTTTTTCTGTAGAAAGACCGACATAAACAGTGATGAAAGGCCAAATATTAAATGTCACAGATGTATATTTACTGAGTTATGTTTAAGTTGAAATGGTCAAGCTGAACAGCATTAACTTGCTCTCAAAAGTGTTTTTATAAGAATCTATATTTGAATCAGTTTTAGGGATATTTGGAAGATGAGATTTTATTTTAACAACTTCTGAAACTACCAAGAGTTCAAATACACTGTATCATAATTCCACATAACCACACTGACATCCCTATATCTGACACTGAACCATACAGAGCCTTAATGAAGATTACAGAAGAAAAGTTTCATAAAGAACAAGAATCTAAAATGACATTAAGATATCTTTACCACTTCTTGAATTAAAGTAAACTTCAGAAAAATGTTTGTTTTTGGCACTCGGGGAGGTGTGTTGTGTTCAGTTGTTTTGATAGAGAGAAATAAGACCATTTCAGTGTTATTCGTTCTTCATTAAACACAAAAACTATCAGCTGAAAATGGGTAAAATTGAACAATGGAGTCCCCATATCTCTGGGCCTGAACTATATAGATTTCAGAAGTAAAGTTCATTAAGAATGAGAATCTAGAAGGATATTAAGATATCTTGAACACTTTTAGAGTTACAGGCATGACAAAAGGAATATTTATGGCACACGAATGTTCAATGCAATTGAGCTGATAGAAAAACACGATGCATTTCTAGTTTCAACATTATTTGTTCTTCAGATATTCCTCTTTAAAAGAAAAAAAAAATCATCATTGATATGCAAAGTGACCCACATTTGGTTTTTGACCACTAAAAATGTGTACAATTGACCAGTTTACTCATGGAGCTCATTAAGATCTCCAGATCTCTGGAACTGAACCATCGAGTGCCTTTAAAATGAAGATGAACCAGAATCTAAGAGGATATTAAGATATCTTTAATACTTCTTGAGTTACAGGCATACAAACTGGCATATAATGAAACAAAGATTGCTAAAGTCAACAGATTTCACTAATAGATCTACCAATCTCTGTGTGAAAATAAAATAATGATGCTGCCATCTTTATAAAGTCATTTTTACACCCCTGTAATTTGGCTCTGAATCTCAGGTGAAAATAGTGGATTACTCAGTAAATATTCATCTGTGACATTTAATATTTTGGTTTGTCTTTCTACAGAAAAAATATGAACAAAATCAAAAGTTAGAGCCGGGACACCGAATGACGCAGCAGCTGGAACTGGAATGCTTTCAGATATTTCTCTATCAAAATATCAATATTTTTGACAACACTAACTTAATGTTTATTTTTGTAAAATTAATTCTTTATGGAATTATATTGTGACAATCAAAACAACAATTAGCAACTACAATATAAATAATAATTATACTGTAAGTTATTTAGAGAATAAGTGTTCTGACACATAATTAAACAAATGTTCTTTAATTTGTAAAAAGGGTTTGGTCATGAGACATTCATCACGTGTAACGTCGGTGTACGTGGATCCAGTGACAAGAACATTTGCTGATACAAGAAGATTGGCATTCCCCGAACATCTGCACAAGACCTCCACTGCCCCTGATGTCCTTTTTCTCACTCCCACTGGATGAGGCTCCCTGAGGATATCTTTGGTTTTGGTGATTACTGCTCAACATTCCTCACATCTCTTAAACAACTCCATCAGATTGGATTCATTCACAACCCATTTTCTTTCGTCCCACATCTCATCTTCTCTGTCTTCCTGTGTAGTTGTAGCTGAGGTCGATGTCGATCTTGTGTCCTTCTTGTCTGAAGGACAATCCAACGGAAGCAGGCTGATGTCCAGACCATTTTCTCCAGACTTTGGTTGAGTCTGTGCTGCTCATCCTTCATGACACAGACAGGAGAACGCAATGATGCGTTTATATCAAACAAACGGTGTGTAAAATAATGATGTATTATACTGTAAAAATGTATTCAATTTCAAATATTTTAATGAAACTCTACAAACAACACAAAAACCGGCCAAAATATTGCATGACATTACACATTTATGAGTACAAACTGATGAACGTATGGGGGGCGATGTGTGTCAGCAGCAGTGGGTTTGTGTCCTCATCCTCGCCTGCGGCCGGGCAACACAGACCTGACTGAGCTGCACAGGAGAGCTTGTGTATATTTATAGTAAATACTATAGTGTTTTTGAACCATACTAAAGTACTTGAATTAATTTGTTGTGGTAATTCTATAGTTGCTGTGGTAATATAAACAAATTACTTTACCCAATACTGTTTTCTACAACTATAGGGTATATATTATACTACAATACACTACAGTTTACTGTAGTAAAAACTGAAGTATACTACAGTAATTATTACAGTTCATCATAGTTAATATTACAGTATGCTGTAGCATTCATTAACAAAGTGTTGTAAATACTCTGGTTCAATGGTTCAAAACTCTATAGTATTTTTTCATGTGGGGATTAATAATAATGATAATTTAAAAAAAAAAACTTTTACAACATCTACATGAGTAATTCCTTAAAAGAACTTCATATAACAATCATAGTTGGATATAGTTGGATATGTACCTGGTTTGGCAGGAACAGCACAGCTGATGTCAGAAGTTGTTTCGGCTCGTGTTCGCCGCACAGCACGCGCTTACAGACTTATGCACGGGTGTGTTTACATCCCGGCGAACAGCTTCATCTCTCAGGATCATCTACAGGGAATCTGTGGGATGTCAATGGAGCATCTCCCTTTGATGTCGGCGCCCGTAATCTTAATGCTTCAGCGATGTTGAGACATCCCGGATAGAGACATGACTAATAAAATGTAGAGTACAGCTCAAACAATTCACTTCTTCACGTGGCTTTTCTTTTACTGTAAAACTTGGTTCTCGCGAGACTAGCATGTTCTCACCGGAACTTATGCTAGGCCTACGTCCTACATCATACGCTGGAACGCACGTCAACGGCGCCGCCATGTTGGTCCGGGCAACTTTCAACTCTCAGTGCAGTGGACAAAAGAAAAGAGTTGCGTCCCAAACGACACATTATACACTGCATGCACTTGTACACTATGTACTTATGCACTATGTACTCATCCATGTAGTGCGTGAATTGTATATGGTTATTTTGTCATTTAACAACAGAGTCTGATACCTTCTCCCCCTCTCCAATATGTAGCCTAATTAAAGCTGCGACAGTTGAGTGCATGAAGTGTCCAACATTCACACTTTAGTGCACCATCCGGGTATTTAAAGTGTGCCTTTTCTTTTTGGAATTTTCAGTGTGAACACACTACTGCACTATTTGTACTTAATAATGTCATAGAATAGTGCACAAGTATGTGAATTGGGACACACCTAAGATGTCATATATTTTCCAAATGACGTGTGCCGTTAACATGGTATCACGTGGATGGGAATATGCATATGGGAATGAAAACTAGGCGTTCTAAGCTCCATATATGGTTATTTTGGGGAGGAGATGGGGTGGAGATACATGTACATACAATCACAATTATTGATGGATTAGATTCAGATTAGGCTTGATTTCTCTGACTAGTTCACGTCTTGAATTTTTAAACTCCACTGGTTGACCAACCCCAAAGGGTTTTTTGACCAATTAGACATTGTATTTAGTTTTTAGTAGTTAACTGTTCTCCTCCCCTCACATTAGTTCTCAGTCACATGATTTTTAATTTTTCTGCTATTGCAGTGTATAATGTAGACATGATTTCTTTAATGAGAATACAATACGTTTTACGCAGAATTGATTAATATTAATATTTGGGAAAAGAAATTAACAATCACACATACTACACCAAACACCACATATTAAACTATTCGACAGTTACACATAATGGCATGAACAACGAGTGACTGAAACATTTTAGCTCTGTTGGGAGGGGAATAACAGCCCTCTGTCCTAAAGTGTCATGGTTGTTTTATCACTGGTCGTCCACACCAAAGGTTGGGAAGAGGGAAGAAAACAACAAATAAAGCACAGACCTTCAACACACTCATTATAAAGACAAATTAATAATAAAATATGCACTGAGAAAAAATAAACAACACAGTTGGTGACACCTTGAAATGTTTAAAAAAATACAAACCTACGACAACAATCTCACAAAAAAATCTCATCATTACAGACTACAAGCAAGCATGAACAAATCAAATACATTCCGATAAAGCCTTTAAATGTACCATCTTCGGACCCATTTGTCTTGGGTTAACTGCCTAAATTAACAACGTTAGAGGGGGTTTTCCTAGTTATACGATCGTCCATGGAAGAGGACTAGTTAGCTCAGACTGACCGGTGCCACACTGGCCAAGTCTCTGGATTGATTCCAGTTGAATTTTTCTTCTTGCTCTTTTTCTGTACGGTTTTGATGTCATCTCTACCTGATTTGCTCCTACATTTGTTTTCAAAATACATTATTTACAATAAAATATGCATTTACATTGATACATCCCAAAACACTGTCAAAAGAACATATTTCACAATCAATACACATTGTATGCAGAATCTTTATATATTTATATTAAGCACTCTGTTTATATATAAAGTGTTCTTTTATATTGTTAAATAATGAATACCAAAACACATCCAATAACCATTTACTGGAGGTTCAGTTATCAGCATTTTGAAAAACGTTATATCCCAAGTATATGTTTTTAACAGCAAATATATTCCCATATTTCTTGAAATGTATATTAATCTAAGTCATGCACAAGATCTAAAGGAGATTTTCAGTCTTAATACTGGAATGTAGTACATAGGAATCTCCAATTACTATTATTATCATTAATACTATTTTGAAGAACAAGCTTTCTTTTTCTTTGAAATCTACTTCTGCTCCTTCATTTTCATTCCCTCTACCCAACTTTGTCTGAACCATTACAGCACTGAAGTTCACTCTCCTCCACAGGCGGGGAGCTTCGGAGAGCATGGCGGCCTTTGTGAGTTAAAGACATGTTTCCAGAAGCCCTGCGGAAGGTGGAGAGGCGGTGTCGAAAGTTCTCTCCAGAGAAAAAGTAGAGCATTGGGTCAAAGCACGAGTTGGCAGCAGCCAGGCACAGGGTGATGACCACAGACTTCTGCATATAGATGACCTCCTCGCAGGTAGTATCTTTGCGGGTTTTAAAGTGGAGATGCAGCGTGCGTTGAATATGATAGGGCATAAAACTGACCAAGAAAGCCAGCATCACCACAACGATCATCCGGATGGCCTTGTTACGCGTGTAACGCTGCTTGTTCACACCGTTACTGTTTCTGAGTAGAGTGCGCAAGATGCCTGCGTAACACAGCAAGATGACCAGGAAGGGAATAATAAAACCCACCACCAGGGAAAAGTAATTCAGCATGACTAGCTTTTCTAGGCTGCCTGACCTTTCTGGTGGTTCAAAACACTTGGTTTTGTTTGTCTTTGGATCAGTATGCTGACCAGAGAGGAGGAAGGGTGAGCTGGTGGTGCAAATGAAGACCCAAATGCCCACGCATACGATCCATGCCTTCTTCTCAGTGGCTAGCCTCAGGTTCTGCACGGGGAACACGATTGCTAGGAAGCGGGTGAAACTCATAGCCATCATGAAGAAGACACTGCAGTAGAGGTTCACGTACAGCGCGTAGGAACTCACCCGGCAGAGAAAGTCGCCCAGGTTCCACTGGCCTTTGTTGATGTAGTAGAGCACCCGCAGGGGCAGAGTGCTGACACACAGCAGGTCTGATACGGCCAGGTTGAGCATGTAGATGTGGAAGGCTGAGGTCTGACGGTAGGTACGAAGGAGCACGTACAGTGCAAAGCCGTTGCCCATCAGGCCGAAAACGGTGATGACAGAGTATACAGTAGAGTAGATTTGGTTACGGAAGTCATCGATTGATGGACACTCTGTTTTATTAAACGTTGTTGTTGTTGTTATGTTGTCTAGAGCCATTCTTGCACTGGTGTCTGAAATTAGAAAGAAAGAAAGAATGTTTTTTTTCTTTTTTTAAATATAAATATTCAGTTCATATAGCACTGGATTGGGCCAGTGGTTTTCAATTTTACTTGTCCTGCCAAAATTTTCACTGGCCCCATCACAAAAAAAAGTAGGTTAGGTTAGGTTAGGTATACTTTATTGTCCCAATGGGAAATTTGTTTCAGGCTCACGAATACAACCACTGCATTGACAAAAAATATAAAACAACACATAACATAATAATAGAGAAGGAAAATTCACACCAAAAACAAAAACAAACAAACAAACAAAACAAACAAAAAAACCTGCACAAATACCAAACTTAGAATAATAACTTCTACTTGATATTATTTAATAACTTAACAGCTGAAGGAATGAAAGAGTTCTTGAAACGGTTTAGTCTACAGCTAGGCATTCGTAATCTTCTCCCCGATGGCAACAATTCAAACTCAGAATATAGGGTATGTGTTGTGTCATGCAGAATCTTATTTGCCTCTTATTAGATCTTTCATATAGGGTCTGGAATAGTAATAAATACTATTTAATAAAATAAATACTAGTAATAAATAAAGTAATAAATAAAATAAGCCTAGTTATTGTATACATTGTTTTTGATCCATGTAACCTTAAATAATAAGGTCATGACACCAAAAACTACTAGCCTAACTCGTACACAGTCAGTCGAGTTAACTCATTTTTAGTCAGTAACAAAATAAAAACAATCAATAAAGACCAATAAATATAATAGCACAAATAAAATATAAATAAATATTGTCCTGTTAATAAATAGCTCATCCTGCGTTTGAGTCCTCTCTCTCTCTCAGGACCCTGACAATCTAAACAGCTAGAGTAGATTGTGGAAACAGGAGAGAGGAAATTGTGTTGACAAGGATAAGGCCGGGGCACTGTGCACTGAATTAAACATTAAAAATGAAACATCAGACAGGTTTGTGTGAGGGTGTCAGTGGAGAATGTAAAATATGAGGCACAGACGGAGATGAAAAACAAACATAATCTGAATGAGTTAGGGCTGAAGGAGCTCACTTTGAAAGCAGCACTGAGTACGGTTCAGAGAGCAGCGGTCAGAGAAGTCTTTCTAAGGGAAGCTGGGCTTTTTTAGGTATGACGGTTAAAAAGTAACAAGGTGATAGGATAGCTGGTAAGAATAAGAATTTTTATAGTACAGGGCAAACTGTTAAAAGTAGATATTAGCATTTCCTTTTTCCCCTCTCCTCACATAGATTTAGTTTGTAAACCTGCTGTTTAATCCACACTGTGGAGCAGAAGGTTGCGGTAATGCACCAATAAACTGGATGCCAACCACCATTAAAAATGATAATAAGAAGAAGGCCAGATCACTTGTGTTTGCAGAGTACTCCAAACCAATTAATTTGGACTTTTGTGAGAATGTCCTAACGCTCAGACATTGAAGCCATGGCTGCCCTTAATGCTGCACCAACAGGACCTGTCAGGGGTTGGTGGTTAAGAGCAAGATCCATGACAGAGTTTAATGTAAAACAATTTTTGACAGCTTTCTTTCCTACTGATTACCTTACAGAGTTAAAGACCAACTGAACTCTGATCAGTGTATCAGAGACTTTGCTTATGATTACTGTCACTGTGATTTGTGATAATCGGTGTATATTTGACTAATGCCTGTTGACTAAAATTTGGATAGAGAGTTGGATTCTGTCGATTATATATTAAGAGCAGGGACACATTTTTTTGCATTAGTGATTTCGCTGGAAAGAATAGAAAGTTTCTGCAAAGGCATTTAGCAATAGATTGATGCGCTTGTCTGAAGAGAGAATGTTCCTGCACTGATAACATCTGCAACGCTCAGCATGATTTCAAAAACAACACATTCCAGCGCCAGATCGCTTCATATTTAACTCAAATTATCATCAACTGGATGTTTCGTTTGCATTACATCTGAGCAGCGAGATGTTTCAAAAAAGTGGTGGGGAGTCTGGGGACACTATCGACCCAAAAGCAAATTCTTTCCATGAGTGTTGTCACGAGTCGCGCTCTCGCTGATATCTGATGATCAGGGTGCGGGAAGAAGTTTTAGGTTGGGGTGTTGTGTTTTTTTTTTTCTCCAACATCTGAATAAGAAACAATATCACGTCTATAAAACACATCAAAACTCAATAAGCATATTGGATGAAAACACTTGTTTGAACACCGGGACATTTGACAATACATCACATTTCTGACATTATTGATACTGCTGGCAATCATAATGCAAAGGACCGGTCTATAGCGGTGTTTCCCAACCCTGTTCCTGGAGGCACACCAACAGTACACATTTTGAATGTCTCCATTATCTGAACCATATATTTCTGGTCTTGGAGTTTCTACTAATGAACTGATGAGTTGAATCAGGTGTGCTTGATTAGGAAGATTAGGAAAATGTGTACTGTTAGTGTACCTCCAGGAACAGGGTTGGGAAACACTGGTCTATAGCATTACTTTATGCGCCCTCGACATTTTCTTTTGTTTTGTTTATTGATTTGACCTTGTCCGCTCCTAAAGCTAAAACCCTTATTTTGTAAATAAAACTCCTATTAACATGATCTCTCAGGTGTTGAGATCTGTTATGGCTGACCCTATAAGTCGTAACAGGCAGTAGGGAGAATTTTAAATAAATGCAACCCCTCTCTGGCAGGAAGTCTTCAAGGTGCAGCGCATACCTTCCAACAGCTGGTGAAGGCAGGATCCATGGCTGAACATGACTAACTCAAGAAGTGATTACCGGGTTAGAGTAAACCAACTCAAACCACAGGAAAGGTGGAAGACAATCAAATTCCAGCCTCTCAAAGCCTCCTAGTGGCCAAACGCACAAAACTCACCATGTCTCTTTAGTTCACTCTGACGATCCGTGTACTTTTGCGTCCATTCCTTTTTCCTTTTTTAAACCAGAAATTAAATATGGAAAATGCAGTTTCTTTGTTTTTTATTTTAACACTGATGAATAGAATTAGCAGATACAAGCTAATTTTCCTTATGCAAGATTACTATTTTGTTAAAACATAACATAACATATAAATGATATACAACTTGTTTTTTAATATGTAAAAATGCTAAATTTAATTTCCAGTGTTTTGCGTCATACTGTACATATAGACGCTAAAGCGCCCTCTAGTGCCTTTTCCTCTGCCGTCAATGACTCGATTCAAGAGCCTGCCTAAAAGACATTGATTCATTTTCATTCGTTAAATTACTATTATTATTTTCACATTTATATTTTAACCTAAACATTACATTTCTAAACCTTATAGCCTCTTGTTTAGCGCTCTAACATTATCGAGTTCCCACTTGTGGTCTCAATCCCGTCATTTTGCTTTTTACGGTTTTATGAATAAAGGCCAAAACGACATCTAAATTACTGTGACTTTTTCGTCTGGCTCTGTTAGTTGTTTTATAGGCCTATTGTTTTATATTGAGAAACTGTTTAGGATTAGGAGTCACTTTATAGGCTATGCTATGCTGTTCAAATTGAAAATATTTTGATCATGTTTTAAATGAGCAAAGTTTAAAACAACATGCATTAAGGTATTTATCTGCAATCCACGGGACGCAGCAGAGAGCCGTGCAAAACAAGTTTTGAATTGCTGATGTGGATGCAGGAGAGATGATACTAATATGTGTGTGGGAAGTGTGAGAAATGACTCGTAAGCTCCCACAAAATATAATTATCTAATAATAACAGCACACAGAAGTCTGTAACTGGAGATCTGAAGCATTGTGTGTTTGGAAATTGGAAAAAAATAAAATAAATAAATAACCTATACACCAGAATGAGACCAGGTCTGAAAAATCAGCAGTGTTGGGAAAGCTACTCTGAAACTGTAGACTTTAAACACTTTACTATCCCATGAGGCCATGGGAGAGGATTTGTGAATGGCAGTAAAGCTAAACAACCGACTCTGGTCAGTCACATGATAATGACAACATGACAAATGTAGTGTGTTCAGATTACATTTTAGCAGCTTATTCAAAATAAATACCCACTCAAGAGAGTATGGTGAACTGTAGAGACCCGGGTGACAAACTACAGTAGACTGAATTGGCAAATTCTTATCCCGTATGTAAAGAACAGGACAAATTGTCAATTTCTGGACATTAGGGCTGGGACAATAAATCGATGCATCGTGAATCGAGAAATTATTCTAGATCAATTCTGAGTCAATTCTGAGATCAATTCTAGATCAATTCTCAACAACATGATTCTGAGCTTAGTTTTAACAGCAGATGGCGCTGCGTGCTTTAGAAACAGCCGTACTCTGCTTGCTTCCAGTTCCTTACACACACCACTAAACTAAAATAATCATTCATAAAGTTTAAAAAGGTAGAAGCAAATTACAAGGATGTTTGCAGAGTGCTATTTACATTAATGTCTTCTTCATGAGCATTTAAGCATGCAGTTAAAAACTGCATGAGAATCACAATGTATTCCGAAAATTATCCCAGCCTTACTGGACATATGTTGTAAAAGGCCCATACAAAATTTATAATAATAATCTTCTTGCCAAAAATCTACGTCTGAAATGCAACTGGTGAGCAGGGTTGACACTACTAGCACTGAGGACGATGTTTTCGGAGACTTGGATTGTTATATTGATAGCCAATAAAAACTGAGCTTAGGACTGAATGCCAAAACATAGAGCCTCTCTGCGCCACATCGAGTCCACTTTCCGTTAAAGCAGAAGAGAAGCAGCGGCATATGCTAAAATGAAAGATCTTAGTAACTTGCGTAGTGACTTGGGAACTGAGGAAACAGAAACTAAACAGTGAACAATGAAATGAAAAGAACGTCAAAATAAGAGTCTCAAAACTGAACCAGTTGTAACAACATACCCTCCCTCCACTGCCCAAACACCTCCTGGTGCCGTACAAAGAAGACAACAACGAGAAAGAAGTGGAGGGAGGAGGTGACAGTGGATCTCAAGGGGAAAGGAGGGAGGGAGGGATATGCAGATCAGAGGACCACCATGGCACTGCAGTAATCTAGTAGAGAGGACAAGAGCGGAGCAGATGACCACAGCAGAGCGGACGAAGGAGATGATATAATAGAGGAAATGATCCCAGTGGAGCAGCTGTTGGAATACAGAATTCTGGCTAAGCCAGCCAAGGAAATGACCATGGAAGAGCTGGAGACCCCTTTGGAATTGGTGGAGAAAGAGAGCACTGTGGATCAGCTGGCAGAGGAGTGGAGTCTGATGAGGAGATGACCACATGGATAACCACAGCATAGTTGGAGATCCCCGTGGAGGAGCCAGCAGAAGAGAAAGCCTTCAGTGGAACTGGCAGAGTAGAAGACCATAGATGGAGGGATGGAGATCTGTGGTGGAGTTTGAGGAAATTGCAAAGGAGATCAACTCTTCTCAGTTGCTGCCCCAAAGTAGTGGATAGTAGTAGTTCCCGCAGCCATGAAATTCCAGTCTTGGCAAGTATTCACATAAACAGTCAGTTATGTCTTAAGTGAATGTAAACAGTTGAGAATGAAAATGTGTGTAACAGTATATTGGATCTGTGCATTAACTCTTAAAGTGACAGCAGCCTAATAAACCTGCTGCTGTCTGTGTCATTAATGTTAACCAATCAACAAAAGACAAAGAGAAAATCACTCACTGCTCTCGACTGAATAACTTTTTTTTTTAACTTTAATTATAAGGATTAATCAGTATTTTTACATTTCATTATAGTGTCAGTATTATATTTTTTTACCTAAACCCTACTGTTAGAACTACCTGAATAACGTAATTTCTATATATTTGTTTATTTGTTCTTATTTTATTACTGCCTTTGGCTTACTTAGTTGGGGACACTTGACATTTGACTTGACATTAAAATCTGTTCTGTCTCTTATAAAGCGTTCATGTCTCTTCAGAAGTCTTGTATTAAACCGCTTGATTAATCTGGATTACTGCCACTGAAAATACTGATTACCTAGATAATCAATGGATGAAAACACTATTCTGGTCCATTTTATTTTGCTTAAAAAATTAAATTCATCACCTGTTAGTTGGCGTCACCCGCGGGTGTTGATGATGACCAAAGGAAGAGGTCGAGGGAGTCATTTATTCACAAAAACTCATTTGCAGAATTGGAGCAAGTGGTAAGAACAAGTTATTGTCAACATATGCAGAAAAACTGATTATATATAGACTCAAAAGCTGTGTTTACTTTTAATTCAATGTCTTTGCAGTTATTCTATACTTCTGTGCACATATAAGCAGTTTTCTTTACCTCAAGGGAATATATAATGCTATTCCTTTCAACACTTAACCCTTATCTTATACTTACATTGATTTTTGTTGTTGAGTATGCGTCCAGATGTTCTGGATCCTGATGGTTTCTTCTGTAATCAGAGATGCTCAAGTGAGAAAGGTGGTGATGAAGTTGTGTTCAGGATCATTTGGAGTTGTTGCCTGGGTGTCTCTACACTGACAGAAAAAAAAAATAATGTGCAAAACTTGTACCTTTATGGGTACAACAGCTTGTCAAGAGCTTGAACTCTTAAAAGGACAATTTTTTAAAAAGTGAATTTTAGTACCTTAAAGCCTGTGTCTTCAGTCTGGCTCCTGGGGACCCACTGTCCTGCAAAGTTTATTTCCAACCTGCTTTAGCTCACATGGCCTGTGATTTTTCAAGCAATCCTGGTTCAGGTGTTTAGGTTTGTTGCTAAACTCTGCAGGACAGTCGGCCTGCGTCTCAATGTGCATACTATCCATCCTAAATAGTATGGCGGATAGGGTGGATAGTATGCACATTGGGATGCAGGGTGGGTCTCCAGGAACAGGGTTGAAGACCTAGGCCTTATTAGTAATATATAACCTTAAGATAGGCAACTACCGATGCCACGGTATCCCCAATGATCTACCAGTGTGATGTTAGCTATATATGTGCCAACATAACAGTGCATGTGTGCCTCTAAAGTTTTTTTTGGGGAGGGTCTTGACGCTAATGGACTATGCTAGGTGTGCCATTTTGTCTCAAATGTACTTAGAACGTGCACTGTGTGTGGCTTTAACAAACGATGTCACACTGCAGGCTGATAGAGATGACGAAACTAAAAAAAACAGAGACCACCTGAGCAAATAGTATTATAATTTAGTGTCATTTGATTACTGTATACTTATTTGTATTCACCTTGTTTTTCAACGTGGAAGTATACAAACCAGTGTGTTTATGATTATGATAACAGACTAAAGTAATATGATAACAATTAACAGTTTGCAGTATTACGCAGCATAATGGACAGTTTTTGTACAGCTAAAATAAATGGAAGTGGATGAGATGATGCAAGTTACAATGGCTGCATCTGCTCTTATATTAAAAACAAGGTGAATATGTGAAAGCCATATGAAACCATACACGACTCTGGCACTGAATCAGCCACACACACTCAGCGTAGAAAAATGAAAACATTGTCCTTGGAAAAAAATGAAGACATTGTTGGAGATTTCAAGCAAAATATGGTGATGTGGATGCATATAATGGATAGATATTATTATTTGTTACTAACCAGTTTTATTTGATAATTTATTTACTCCAATTTAAGGCCCTGACCAAAACATTCACAGGGAACTTGTGTGCCGGATGGGCTAAATTTGAGCCTCAGTACAAGCCTATGCATAGTATTTGATGAACTTTTTGGAAGGACAAAAAAATTACCTTAAAAAAAGCTTGTAGAAAATACAGTTTTCAAATAATGCAGTTTCACAATATTACCACAAGGTGGCATCACTAGATTTTACTCCAGGTTTAGCAGTAACTGTAAGTGAGTGAGTGGTCATTAATGATAGGAGAGAGCGTGTTATTGGGAATTTGGGATACCACCATGACCACATCAAAGAAATGTAACAATTTATGAGTGCTGGAAATCTGATTATTTTTCCACTGAGAGTCGTAATGATTGCATTTGTCTCATTCACACAATGGACTATTAGACAGTCTCTATTAAGAAAGAATATGTAAAGCAAACTAGAGGACAAAAGTAAAGTCTGCATTAATGTTGCGCTCATCTTTTCTTTCCTGCTGTCACGTATATGCCAGTATGGAAGCTTGTTTCCGCCACAGAATATAGCAAAGCTGACTTTATATAATTCTGACTTTATAACTTACAATTGTGTGTTTATACCTGACAATTATAAGAAAAAAGTCAGAATTGTGTTTGTTTTATTTATTTATTATTCAATATTGTTTATTTAATCAGGGACAATACACATTAATTAGGAGTGTAATGATACATTCACTTATTATAAAGCTTGTATGCGTCAGGATATTTATTAATATTTCTCAGATTGTGTTCATCAGAAAGAAGAAAGTCATATACACCTAGGATGGCTTGAGGGTGAGTAAAGCTTGGGCTAATTTTCATTTTAAATTGAATTAATCCCCACGTTGCGTGCGTTGTCTGTAACGACAGCAATGCTATGAGCAGATCTTTCAAGCTTCCACCCTTGTATGGCCGCTTTTGAAACTTCGGCTATGTTTGTACCAGCGTGTGATTCAAAAAGCGGGCAAGTCTGAAGCACAAAACTTTTCATTTCCACTCTGTGGTAATAACATGTGTCATCACTGTGATGTCTGATCAGTTGTTATCGCCATAAGCTGCGGATCATCTGTACCAAAATCTTCACCAAACACAGACCTCTATATACACTGAATTAATAATACATTATAAATGTGTTCAGCATTCTGCACCAAATATTTTTCAGATTTTCTAGACTATTTTAAGACGTAAAGTGAGCAGGATATATTAAAATGTAGCACATGGATTAGGCAGGCATGAATCATGATACTAAGAGGGGCAGCCGGTCTCGGAGCCCTCCCCGGCTCTACAGCGCCCCACTAATTTTCCAATGTAAATCTGTGGTGAAAAATGGAACTGCAGCGCCCTGTCATAGAGAGCCATCGGGGCAGATTTCTGGCTGACCTGCCTATTTCCACGTGACGTCACGTAAACCTCGCTCCAGACCAAGATGATATCAGTCCGCTTCAGATATGTGTCTGCATCAGGTCAGTAGCTAGTTGGCATGTCTGTTCTTCCTATGTGGAGGAGCATATTAAATTAATGAGAGTATACAGCCTTTGGTTTAAACATGCTCATGTGAATTGATTTTATGTAAAGTAGTTCTGTTGTGTTTTATGTGTTCTTCGCTGGAATTCCTACATAACTTGTAACATTCTAAAACAACATTCGGACACAATAAATCCTACATTAAGGTAATTCTAAGATGACCATCTATGTTGTGTGTACTAAAGTCTGTCAGTCATCATTCGAGCGCCACCCTCAGGCTGAATAATGTAAGGACATTAGAATTCTAGAAGTGTGTCCGGAGGCTGCATTTTCAGGACCGCATTTCTAGGACCACAGTTCTAGGACCCTAGCAATGATTTAGTTGTTTAGTTGATTAAGTTTAATTTATATATTGTCCTAACCAGCCCCTAGCCCTAAACCTACCCGTTGGTAACCCTGTTTAATTATTTAAACTAGATGGCGCTGTCAGAAAAACTAGGGTCCTAGAAATGCAGTCCTGAAACTGATGCGGTCCTAAAAGTGCATTGCAGTATTGCAGGCAGATAATATTGGATGTGTTCAGTGATTAGGATAAAGTTTACAAAATGTTTATCATAAACTAGCACTAAGACCCAGAATCTGCCCTATACCTAAATTTATGGCCAGGAGCCAATACTGATCGCCACACTCTCAGCCTTTTTCATCCAGCTGTCACATTTGCTTTAGCTTCGTTGTACGTGGCTGGAATTACTGCGGGCGTGACGGAATATGATACCTGGGCTGCAGTACCTTAATCATTTCGCGAAATCCAACATTGTTGACAGAATGTCTCATGTCTTTTGCCATAAAAACTCTGATGCACATGGTTATTTCTTGAGCTTTTATACTTGACTGAGATCACACTGAAGCAAAACTACATTCTATAGATGTTTGGCTTCCTTTCAGTCTCTTTTTCGCACCCGGTGCCGTTTTAAATGACACATCATATTTGTAGTGTTCGACATTGTGTATAACAGTGTTTGTTTACAGTATTTACATACAGTTCGTGTTTTGTCTGTTTTTTTACCGTCCTCCTGTCAAGTGACTGGAAAACCAAAATGCTGCCAGACGTCGGACTTATAAGTGGACAGGGCATCCTCTATTTCAATTTCAGTCAAACTCATTTTGCCCTGCTACTGCTCAGTTCAACTGATTTCTGTGAGTGTGAATGCAGTGAATGCACAAGTGACGCAGGTGCAGTAGCTCAACCAATAGGATATCGTAATATTTTTGTATCGTAACAAAAATTTAACACACAAATACAAAAACTACCATAGCAGGAACTCTACGAAATCTGTTACTGTCAGCGAGAGGTTGAATTAAAGATGGAAATAAAAGGATGGATCTATTCGCAAGCAGTTCTTTGATGAAAACAAAACCATGGCAACAGATGAATTAACACAGGAAACTGAACGGAGAACAGTGCAAAACTATTGAATAGAGAAAAATGATTGTGCTTTATTATTGCTTAATTTGCACATTAAACAATGTTTCAGTCTGAGACAGTTTGACTGTGACCTAACAATAAAAAATATTTCATTATATATTATTCTATTTCACTGTGAATGGCATTGCAATAATCATTCATCATTCACACACTCAAAAAAATAAAGTATAATATAGCCATAGTTTATTATTAAGTATTTGCATCCCTTGCAATTTTCAATTTTTATAATTTTAAATAATGGTTTTATTTAAATAATGATGTTTTCAAAATGTAGTTAGTTTGGGCAAATGTGGACATAAATGAGGTTAAACTACTAAATGTCCAGCTATAGAATAACCATTAATGAATAAATAAATAAAATTACCAACACACAATCATTAATCCACAACGGACAACCAGGAACTAAAAACATAAAGTTACGAAGGAACAGTCATTAGATTAATGGTTGGCCAGCTGGGAAGTGCTTTCTTTCCATTACAGAATGTGTTTCAGCAGAGTGTGTTCTCCTCATGTTGATCAGTTTTTACATCAACTGTGTGTGTTGTGTGTGTGTGTGTGTGTGTGTGTGTGTGTGTGTGTTTCACAGAAGAAAGTCAAACAGTTTTGAAACAAAATAATTAAAAACAGACTTTTCATGAGTGGAGAATAAATTATACAAATAAAGGGTAGGGTTACAAATGAACACTGAATTTCAGTATTGATAATGTCTTATGTCTTATGCTTTTCCTTGATGCAACTGTCATTTCATTATATTTGCAATTTTTTAACATTTAAACAATTGTTTTAGACTCTCAGCAGTAAGGATTGAAATCTAATATGTGACGGTGATATAAAGCTTTGCTACAATTCAAAATAACTTACTGGAGGTAGTCAGCAATACTCAGCCAAGGAAATCAATAACACTTCATTTAACAGTATGTTTTCATAAATGTCAACATATATGCCTTCCTTACACCTGATTACAGCTCATTTAATTCAGACGTCATTAGTTTGTCATTAAAGTTAGTTTGTCATTAAAAGTACATTAGGCTCTGTGATTATTCTAAAACCAACTTTCAAACAAACTTTCCATTCACGCATTCATATCAAATAATAAATGTAAGTCATAATGCATGCAAGAAAAAAAGAAGAGGAAAAGCGTCAATGTCTAACCGTTATGTGTCTGTCCTCTGTCGCGCAGTCCCGTCACGGTAAAGTGAAGCGTTTCCTTCCTCTCATAAACACTAACTGGGAGTTGGAGCGCCGGAGAAACGCAGTTTGACAAAGATCGCGTCGCAGCGCCTCCCTTCAGCGAAACTAAATGCCTCGAGGCTCATTAATTTCCGGGTACTGTGTAACTGAACATTTTACACAGCACAGCACACACGGAAGCCAAATAAACCCACAACTTTCAGTTTATTTCTGTTTCATGTCGACTGATTCTTTTAGTGCATTCAGAAACCAGCAATATTGAGCTAATCCAGCTGCAGGAACGCAGAGCCAGCTGTTTCAGACTCTATACTCCTTTATTACATACGAGATATTACTGATATATACAATATTAACAACAATACGTTTAATTTGGTAATAAGTCATTTTGTACAATGAGCAGTATTTTAAAACCTAGCCATTTAATCGTGTTCAAAGTTAATGGATAAACACAATAGTTCATTGTTAGTTCAATGATATATAACTAGTCTATACAACTTTTTTTTAATATTAATAAAAGTGTAACCGTGTTGTAAAGTGTGATATTATTTCCTTCATGTTCATGTCATTACAATAATAGACATTTAATACAAAGCTTTGAACAAATTAAACATGTATTTCTCTATATGAAAATCAATAAGATATCTTTTTTTTTTTTTCAAAGTATAATAGTTTTAAAAATATGTACAAACAGCTCTTAATTTTTTTTAAAAATGGAAACTTTATACAACAAATAATCAAAAACTGCTGACTTTTAAGTCCACTGTATCATGGCATTTCTGAAGAAAGATCTGTCATCCCTGAAAACAAAATACATATGATTAATATTTATGATATCTCTACTTTGACAAATGCAAAAAAGTATGAACGCTCATAATTTATATTCATTAATAATAAATACAAAGCATACAGTAACTTAATTGCAAAGTCCTTTTACAACACCCAATCTGAAAAGTAATCAAACTGACAACATGCAAATTATTCCATACAACAACAAATTCATGCTTTAATGATAATAAGAGACAGACGAGCACAGATTCAATAAACACTTTATATAAAAGTTTACCACATCATGACAGAAATATCACGGACATCTCACCGTGTTCTCCGTCATGCTTGTTCTGTTGTCATATCTTATTGGTTTTCATATTGAGAGTTACACATTTCACTTGTTCAGGGCTTTGCATTAAATGTTTATTTTGAATTTCATATGATTAAATACAGTATATTTGGCATTTAATGCCCATACCTGTCTTTATGTACTTTTTGCAACAATATGAGCAAGGAGGAAAAATATTAGCCTAATACATAATACAGGCAAATGGGATACATTTTACAATATGGTTACACATAATTCTTATAGTTTCCAAATTAAAAAAGTTAAAAGTATTTGTTCTCACTAATTTCATTACTTTAACAACAAAATATTGTTTGTATTATCCATTAATATGATTTTTTTTTTTTTTAAATATTGGTCATTGTACATCATTATATCTTAAGAATGTATGAACAGAAAAGTGACTTTATTTAAAACCATAGTTGTAAAATATTATAGATATCGATCCTATCAAAATTCATGTGAAAATAGCTCATATTTAATAAAAGAAAATTACGTGTACTGGCAGAGTAATTAGCCATTTGGTGTAATTTACCATATTAATGAACATAGCTAAGAAACGATCCAAATATTAGCACTGGTTGTTGTTGCTTCTTAGATCTGATAGAGTACTTGGACCCAGAAATAGTGACGTGTGACTTCAGACTTAACAAGTGGATATGAGCTGCATGCATCGCGGCTAAGGTGAAGACAACACTTCCAATTCTAATTATAGCCCTATTTAATACCTGTTAAACCCTTTATTTCCACTATTAAATTATGTGTTTGTTCTGATACGTAATATGTTCTGTACGTAATACGCTGTGTGTGTGTACTGGGAATGAAAGCCAAGTTGAACACAATGAGTCCATAGTAAAGATGCTCTAATCAGCCTACAGTGCTGTCCAGTAATACTTCAGTGTTAGGCACTTTAATTCCACTTTTATAATGTTTTCTTCTGAATGACCGAACTCTCCATGAGTCAAGTCATGTCAAGTTACCTTTATTTCTATAGCGTTTTATACAATACAGATACGGTCATTTTGACATAAATCTGTCTATTTGACCATTCAAGTTCAACAAGTCTCAACAAGTTTCAGGGTCATCGGCCCACCTGAGCAGGCTCCCACAATCCAAGACGCTGAAGCCTCGCCTTCGCCAATGAGATCACCTCCAACCCATACAGCTGTTCCAACAATTGCGAAATGGACAAAGGACTACACCAAGCTCTCGTCAACTCAGACATCCAGCACTCCCGCAGACTGTTATACGACCTGTACGTCTCTCTCCAGCCAGTCAAACTGTCAACACAAGCCACTCGAATCCCCAGACCATCCAATCAGGCACACAACCAAACCTGTATCCAGGTACACACCAGCCTCTTCTGCCTTTCTCTATTGTCAAGCCACTGCAGGCTCACAGCTCCAAGTCTTTCCTGACCAGTTCCCATTCCCCACTCCCCCCCTGGCTCAGCCCCACTCAACAGCTCTCCACCCTTCCTACCCCCCACTCACCGTGTCATCTCCGCTTTTTCAAAAAACTATCCCTAATCCTCCTCTATGGGACCCCTCAATCCTAGTGTGAGCGGTAAATTCTCCCATGTCGATTTTTACCCATTCTACTTTCACATCTAATTTCTACGCTGCAACCCTCCCTGTCCCAGGAGCCAACCCAAGCCTGAGGGAGCAAATGGCTACGGCTCTGGCCCCTTTTCCTCCAAACACTCTGTTACAGACTCACTCTCCCTTCTCTCTACTTACAGCAGCGGCCCTGTCCGTTCCACCAAACGCCACTGCCATGGAACCACTACCAGCACACAGATTCTTTCAGGTGCAGACACAGATCTCTCCTCACTGCCATCCTTATTTCCCACCAGCGAGTCTAACCTCCAGATAGACTACAGAGATATTTCAGACACCCTAAAAAGCCCAACATCAAGCTTCTCATGTGTACTATCCCTAGCATAATTCTGCATCACTTTCAGACACTAAACTGAAATGTTATGTTTAGCATTTCCCCATAGGTGGCTGGAGCTAAATGATTATGTCATTAATTGCACTGTCTTATGGTGTCAGACGCTTCTATACATACCACAAACTGTTCTCTGCCAAATGCACTGTCCGCAAAGCCCAGTGGAATCAGTGCCCTTACTTGGGCACTCTGAACACTGATCTGCACAACAGAGTTTTCCCAGGCTGCTGCAACATCTCCTGCGTAGTGTGCCGATCGGTAACAAAATCTTGTTCACGGATCAATCCAGGAATCCCAGCACGTTCAGATTCCAGCCAGACAAAATCCATGAGCTACATTCTGTGCCATGCCTTCATTTCTAATTATGATAACTAATTATTATGCCAGGGATAGAGTAGTTAATTTTCATCAGGCAGATAGGTTTGCAACAATTTCAACAGGGTGAAGTTTACTAGCCAGCGCTGTTGCCTATAATTACTTTGGTGGTGCTGATGCCCGCTCAAGAATCAGGCTTTATGATTGGCCCATATGATTCTCCGCCTTTCAAAACGTTTCAGATCAGGCCTATTGGAGTGGCAACCAGGAAATTCTTGGGGGGAAAAAAACACATGATTGATCTCTCAGCCCCACATGAATTCCAGTTTCTGGGCACTAACAGCCTCATTTCACTCAAAGAATATTCTCTCCATTTATAATGTCAACCAAGCTATAACAATGATCCAAAGCATTGGCCATGGCATGTGGCTTGCCAAAATCAGCAACACATTTAAAGCGTTTAAAGTGATGCCCATACACCCAGATTTAGTACAATGGCTCAACAAATTCTATTTCACAGTGCGCTTAACTTTCGGCTGCAAAGCAGGCCTAAAATATTCAACACACAGTCCAAAGCGAGCTGCTGGATCCCGTCTAATAAACACGTGATCCCTTACCTCGATCACCTGCTTGATCATTTTTTTAATCATATTGCCCCGTGATGCAATTCCAGCTGTCCCCACGCAAACTTATCAATGCTGCCCCATGACTTTGCAGCGTTGTATGAAGACTTTGACGAAAATAACCAAAATTAAAATATTGCACTGAAAACATCAATAAAAGCTTTAACTTGCCAATTCTGGCAAATGACCATGGTATAAGCAGGATAATCCATGGCTAGCTGAAAATTAAATGATTTGAATACACTCTGCTTCACGTTGGGTGGTTCTTTGCCTCCACGTTTTGAATTAAAATCATTTAATGCACAGCTAGCTGTGGATTATCCCTCCAAAACTCAAAGTTCAACATCAAATGAACCTTATTGAGAATCCTCACATAAATTATAAAGTCTCCCGCATATTGAAAGCAGCTCCCTGACGGACGAAAATTATTCACAATATCCCGAAATCGAGCGAGAGAAGTCCCATTTCTACCTGGTATTAAGATACGTTTTCTGTGATTCGATCACAAGTGGTCAGCTAAGGCTGGGTGTGGCCCGATTTGAGGCTTGTTACAAACAATTTTTGTCCAAAAAATCCATTATTGTGTGGTGTCATTATGATTATTTAACTGCTCTCTATCAAGATCTTAAATATTTACGATTCTCGATCAGGCTGCCTCTGATGTGATACCCGCAGTCCAGTTAAATCATATAGTGCAGGGCTGACGACCGCAGGTCCTGGAGAGCCACAGTCCTTTTATAATATAATATAATATAATATAATATAATATAATATAATATAATATAATATAATTAATTATTTTTATTGTGGGTGCGTGCTGCCTACCGGAAATTAGTTTTTGCAGCAGATGATATCTGATTATATATTGAGTAAATTAAACCAGTATTATAATATAACATAACAATACAACATAAATCTTTTACATTAGATGCATTTGAAAAATAAAAATACACACAAATACACAAAACATAAAAATAAATAATGACAAATAAAGTATAATATTATTGAGTGGTCTACATGAGGAATATTGGTAACCTAACTATTTTGGTTACCATTGACTTCTATTGTATGTACTAAAAACACATTTTTCAAAATATCTTCTTTTGTGTTTCACAGAAGAAATGACCGAATGTTTTCATTTTTGGACAAACTGTCCCTTTAATCATGCAGCCCTACTTTATAAAGATAGTGTCATATCCCTCTCTCGATTGCACAGTTTGTCCAAATGACCATTTAAGCATTATAGAGGCCACTGTGCTCTTGTGAACCTTAAATGCAGCAGAATATTTTGCAGCCTTCTTCACATCTGTGCATAAACACAATCTTGTTTCTGTAGGCAGTTCCTTTGACCTCATGGCTTAGTTTTTGCTCAGATATTGCATTTTCAGCTGTATGACCTTATATAGACAGGTATGTGCCTTTATAAACAATGTCCAATCAGTTTAATTTGTCACAGATGGACTCCAAGTGTAGAATATCTCAAAGGTGATCTAGAGAAATTAACTGGAATTGAAATTTCATGCAAATGAAAAGGTCTGAATATTTTTTTTTTGAATGCACTTTGAGTTTTGTAGGTTTTAAATCTTTCAAACCTGAATGACCTGTTCTGCATTATGTTTGCTTCCTTGGAGGACAGAAATCTGATATGAGTCACGCACTTAATACACACACATTTTAACACTCATATCAAGAACTGAAGCACATTGCATTTGAGTTCATATAGTATACTGTATATATCACACACAATCATTTTTATTGTCATTATTAGATAACACAAACAAAATCTGTCACATATCTTTCTAGAATATCTTTTATTTTGTTCTTTTCAAGCACCCTAATGTTTAAACATGAAAACTTTAATCTAAATTGCATTTTTCAAATTGAAGTGAGACAAGCACTATAAATGCTCCTTCAATTTCAAATGTGTCCCAGAATGCACCTCATGAATTTGGTTGTATTCTCAAGTTTAGACTTGTAATAGCCAAAAGGTAACTACCATTAGAAGCCAAAATATAAGATGTTAATATAAGATTTTATTTTTATTTTGTTAACTCTTCCGACACAAAGATTAATGCCTCTGTATTATAAAATGTGAAAGAAATAAGAATAATAAAAAAAAAAATCAATGTACCTGAGGCATTTGACTGGTAGTGTATTTTGTAATATTTTAATTATTTAATTACTTATTTTTTACAGTTTTAATTTGATCCATTTTATAAACATCTGTTGAATGGGGCATTTTTTAATGATTGTTGTTATAGTTGTTCTTTTATTTGACTTTTGACCTGCAATGCTGCCTGAATCATAATCATGCACTGTTCGCTGTTGGCCAGAGGAGAACTGAGCCTGGTTTCTCCCAAGGAATTTTTTAATCCATTTTTGTCACCCACTGGACTTTGGGTTCCTTGATGCTGTCGCCTTTGACTTGCTTAGTTGGGCACACTTGATACACTTGATCAGAAATATTGTTGAATATCAAGTGTCCCCAACTAAGCAAGCCAAAAGGAGACAGCAGCAAGCTCCAGCAGGTGACAAAATGGAGAAGGTCATTCATGGCTATCCAATGATTTTTTACATCTGAACGAAGAAAAAACACAAATTGTCCTGTTTGGGCCTACCAAAAAAAACTGATCTGAGCACTGTTGATCTGGGTTCTCTCACGCATAAATCACTTTGGTCAAGGTTGTTTTAAATGTGCTTTATAAATATAATAAACTTAAAACTTGTAACTTGAAACTTGAGAAAAAAACCTTGGGAGAAACCAGGCTCAGTTGGGGGGCCAGTTCTCCTCTGACCAACAGCAAACAGTGCATAATTATGATTTAGGCAGCATTACAGGTCATAAATCGGATTGGGATCGCAACAGTCAAAATATTTAATCCAGTTTTCATCTAGATGAAGATCGGATTCATCATGCCGATATGGGACAGTTTGTTGGGGATCTGTGCCACTGGCTGTCGTGTCGATGAGGCCTTCACAGGGGATGATCTAGTTGACACAATCTCAGCTGACACTTCGTTGTGGTCGTGTCTAGGTGCAGGTCGTCCGTCTGATCTGGATACGGCCCGGATCTGACTGATTACAGTAAACCTCGGGATAAACAGAAAGACTAATATTAGCGTAGATGCCATTCTTCTTCTGATGTAATGAGTACATCTGGTGTTATAGGAAGTGTTCCCGGTTCCGGCTGACCTAATTTATACAGCCTAACAATCCTTTAATGGATGTGAAAATATAAACTGATAATGAATTATGTGTATGCCAGGTTAAAGAGATGTGTTTTTAGTCTAGATTTAAACTAACAGAGAGTGTCTGCTTCCCGAACAATGCTAGGAAGATTGTTCCAGAGTTTAGGTGCCAAATAGGAAAAGGATCTACCGCCTGCAGTTGATTTTGATATTCTAGGTATTATCAGCTGGCCTGAATTCTGAGATCGCAATAAACGTGAAGGACTATAATGCATTAAGAGCTCGCTCAGGTACTGGGGAGCTAAACCATTTAGTGCTTTGTAAGTAATTAGCAAGATTTTAAAATCTATACGATGTTAAACAGGAAGCCAATGCAGTGATGACAGAACTGGGCTAATATGGTCATACTTCCTAGTTCTAGTAAGAACTCTAGCTGCTGCATTTTGTACGAGCTGTAGTATATTTATCAAGCGGGAGGAACAACCACCCAGTAGAGCATTACAGTAATCTAACCTTGAGGTCATGAACTAACTGTTCTGCATTCTTCATTGAGAGCATATGTCGTAGTTTAGATATATTTTTAAGATGGAAGAATGCGGTTTTACAGATGCTAGAAACATGGCCTTCAAATGACAGATTGGTATCAAAGAGCACACCCAGGTTCCTAACTGACGATGAAGATGACTACATCTCTTCGTTTATTACTACAAACTGATAACGGTCAGATAAGTATGATTTGAACCATGACAGTGCAATTCCACTAATGCCAACATAATTTTCGAGTCTATTCAAAAAAATGTTGTGGTCAATAGTGTCAAATGCAGCACTAAGATCCAGTAACATTAAGCGATACAAGCACGATCTGATAAGAGCAAATCATTTGTAACTCTAATGAGAGCAGTCTCAGTACTAATATCAAGGCCTTATGTCCACTTTAACACATCCTCTGTGATGGCTGGGAAACCACACCGTGAAATGGGCTGATGGCTTAATATGGCTGTGAGCATTGTGCTATTTTCTAAGTTCAAGGGTCCAGCATACTTCCAATTCACGGCCTTATGCCAGCTTTAATGATCCTCTGTGACAGCTGTGAAATGGGCTGATGGCACAATATGGCTGTGTGTATTGGGCTGATAAAAATTGCTAAAATTTTGGAGCTTAAAGCAGTTCATCTAGTACAAGGCTCAATCCAACTACATATTAGTTTGTCTTTTTTTTTTTGAAGCATGAGTCTTGTCTTTATTTCTAAAGTCCTTTTTGTATGTTTCTGTCTATGTTTCTGCACATTAAGTGCTGTTAAAACTGAATGAAGAAAATAATTTTACTGTACCAATTTTTTTTTTTTTTTTTTTTTGGCTGTTAAAGTTTGATATGGGACAATATAAATATTTTCGAACCATTAAACTTAGCATATGACCATGCACACTGAGTCAGCTGTTGCACCATCAGCCCATTTTGCAGTGCAGTTTCACAGCTGCCATAGAGCTAAATTCATTCATGTGGACACAAGGCCTTGAAATATGGAGTACTGCCCTAACGAAAGCGATAGTTAAATAGCAGTGACACACAAAAGATTATGCTATGGTATACATAAACCGGAAATTGTTAACAAACGAGCAAGCAAAAAATTCCTGTGCACATGTAATAGTTTCTCGTATACATGCGAATGTTTTTTATATGCACACAAATGTTTCTTGTAAAGGACCATTAAAGATTGCCACACACTAGACTCCTGTCATGTCTGATCTTAGTTCTTTGTTTGAGTTGGGGTGCTTCTCAATATCCCTCCTCGTTTCCTCGCTCCTCCGTCCTCCATCCTATGACCTGGAAAACGATCGAGCTCAGCCATTCAGACATTCAGACATTCTCCTCGCCCTTCATATCTGTCACTATATTTTGCTTTACTTTTTACAATTAAATAAACTTTATATCTCATATATTTCAACGGGGCATCTTGCTTTATTAATATTTATTATATATTTTTTTAATAACCAAACTTTAACAACATGTGGGTAGATCCCTCGAGTGTAGCTGACGACGCTTTGAAGTGACGCTAAAGGGAGCGAGGATATATCATTTCACTTGATTCAATTCCTCCGTCCTCTCGTCTTTTCCTTGCGTCCTTCCATCGCATCCTGAAGGGGTGGAGCTAAGACGCGAGGAAAGGAAGCGAGGATGCACAAATAAGAATTGAGAAGCACCCCTGGACTTGAGTTGGTTTTGCACTGTTCCTAGTTGTTCTTCTTTTACATTTAATGTCAGTTGGCAAACCTACTTTACGCCACCAACTGGACTGGAGTGTGGAGCATACTGGATAGTGTTACATGTGCACTCTGTTTTGGACTCGTTTTGGACTTGTTGTTGTTCCATTTCCCGTCACTAGTCATTCACCATGGTAACTGATCACCTCAATCATCACATTCAGCTGTGTCTAATCACCCCCTGTGTTCCTATGTATATAAGCCCTGTGTTTTTAGTCAGGTGTTGTCCGGTATCGTTCATGTGTTGTTTGGTTGTCTCCCCGTTGTACCTGTTTATGGATTACTCTCCTTGTGGATTTATTAAAGAAAGTTATACTTCTATACTCGTTGTGCGTGTTTATGCTCCTAACCAGCAATTGTAACAGATAGGAGAAACAAAAATAATAATTTTATTATACCTATTGTTCTCAAATATCTTATGAGTGCATAATAAACTTTGAACTGATTTGGGCCATTATTCAATATCGTTTTAAGTGTCACATTTTCTATTTCCAGAAGGCTTTATTGTACCAATTAAACTTTTCTATTGTATGCTACAGATTTTAATAACACATGAATTCACGTTTGGCAGTAGTAAATAGTTCATGATTTAGAGCAGACACCAGGTATTATTGTATCCTCCTTCCTACTTCCAAATTTTTTTCTTCCAGTTCCAACAATTTTTTGAACTCCTCATCCTAAATATCTAGCCATTTCCTAATCATAGCCCCTCTTATTATTCATTTAATTTCTGCTTTATTCAATGATACATTTACAGTATGTCTACATTTGTATGATTTAATGTTCTCATTTCTCTATCCCAACATGTGTCGCTACCCATAAGAATAATATGGTTAACCTATACTGGAGAACTCTGAATATGCTTTGTAGAATCTCATACAATAAATCTTGTCTGGATGTAGACTTGCTACTTAAACATGTTAAACAGAATATGAGTCTGAGCACATTACTGTTCTTAATGGCTGAATTTCCTCCACCCAATAAATGGCAACAGAATGGCTATAATTTCTGTTGAGTAAACTGATAAATGGTTACTTGTCCTTTTAGCGATTCTGGTTTTAAAACGGTAAAATGAATACTGAAGCTGCTGTATGTCTTGATTCAGGGTCTGTAAATATTTCATTTTAATTTTTGTCTTTTTTGGGGGGTGGGGTTCCTTGGTTCCTTGTCCGTCCTGTCCTGTATCCCACCATGAGAAATCTGGTCAATCTGCTTTGAATGCAAAACTTTGCAGGTTCACTTTATTTTGATACTATTTTGTCTAATAATACAAGTGTAAGTTTATACATAAAGCAAAGGATATGCAATGAAATTGGGGCTACAGAAGAAATGGCAGAAATAATGCTTGTCTCTTCTGTGTTTGTTGCTAAGATATCTAATTATGGTAATAATATAATAAATTAAATATTATCAAAATAATTTCATGTTTAGTATATATATGCTATATGTGTGTGTGTGTGTGTGTGTGTGTGTGTGTGTCTGTGTGTGTGTGTGTGTGTGTGTGTGTGTGTAGACACTGCTCAAAAAAAATTAAGGGAGCACTTTGAAAACACATCAGATCTCAATGGAGAAAAATATCATGCTGGATATCTATACTGATATGGACTGGGTAATGTGTTAGGAATGAAAGGATGCCACATTGTTTGATGGAAAATTTAACATTTTATTTAACATTTTAGTGTTAAACAAAAAACCTTTGTGTGTATCGTTTCTGCAGGCATCCATGGTTTCTCCTCCCATGCAATAAATGCATCTTCAGAAACTGCATGATTTGGATGAGCTCACAGATTCAGTCACAACCTTTTTTTTTTCCTACCAGGTCTTATTTAACATACAACATTGACAAACCATGGTTCACGAGTTCACACTTACATATAATTAGATAGAGTAAAGGTTATGCGCATTTGCCGTATCCGAGCTCAGGATTTGGCCTTAACCCAGAGGGTGTGTTCTCTCCCCACTGCTCTCCTCCCTCTACACCAATGACTGCACTGTCAAATACCTTCTCTTAAGCTCCTGAAGTTTGAAGACCACAATAACATCATCTGCCTCATACACAATGGTGACGAGTCTACATACAGACAAAAGGTTGAGCAACTGGCTGTCTGGTGCAGTCATAACAATCTTGAGCTGAACCCGCTCAAAACAGTGGAGATGATTATGGACGTCAGGAAAAGCCCAGCACTGCCCCCACTCACCATCATGAACAGCATGATGTCATTCAGGTTCCTGGGCACCACCATCTCACAGGACGGAGTAGGACAATCATATTTGACATATTGCAAAAAAGGCCCAGCAGAGACTGTACTTCCTTCACCAGCTTAAAAAACTCAACCTGCCACAAGAGCTGCTGATGCAGTTCTACTCTGCAGTCATTGAGTCTGTCTTCTGCACTTCTATAACTATCTGGATTACCACAGCTACAAAATCAGACATCAGAAGACTACAGAGGATGGTTCAGGACTGCTGAAAGGATTAATGGCACTCCCCTGACCACCCTCCATGAACTGTATACATCCAGAGTGAGGATAAGGGCTCAGAAAATCACTCTGGATCCCTCACATCCAAGTCTCTTTCTCTTTGAACTGTTGCCATCCAGCCAACACTACAGAGCACTGAGCACCAGATCAACCAGCACAAGAAAAGTTTCTTGCCCCAGGCAATCTTCCTCATGAACAGTTAAATGTTCTCCCCATTGTGCAATGATAAATATGTGCAATAAATATATTTATTTGACAATAACCTACATCTTTTATCCCATTCTTTTATTCTCATCTTTTATTATCATTCTTTATTCTGCCTTTAAGCACCTGTAAGAGCTGTATTTGTGACACTTGAGTTGTAGGAGGTAAGATGCGTGAAAGGAGTGTTTGCAAAATATGCTTTAGTTTTGTAATTCTGCTAGGTGCCACTAGTGTCGCAGAAACTACATGCTTCACCTTTAATGCTTTTGTGTTCTTGTGCATCATGACAGTGGGCAGGGCACTTTTTAGAGAAGAAACTAAAGCCCTATTCGGACAGAACTAGTTTTACAGGGGGACGTTAGAGAAATTTATGCCAAGATCTCAGCTGTTGAAACTGGCACTGTATATACGATGAGGGGCCACAGAATTATAGTGAGAATGTTGTGCTGATACACCCAGCAATCCAAGTCTATGCAGATGGCCTGGATAGACTGTGTGTACCTTAAAGAACTGTCAAACACCTTGCCTAGGCTCTTGACTGGCTTTTCTGAGATAGTTGGGATCACTACTCTGCCAGATTTATCAAATCTTGTGGTGTGGTGTGTGTGTTTATTTGTTGGTATAAATAAGTGATCAAATGTAGGTAATGAAGTTGTTCTAACACCCAATGCTGACATCTGGTATGGTGCACTATATAGAGCAAGGGTGCAAAACTCAATTCCTACAGGGCCACAACCCTGTAGAGTTTAGTTCCAACCCTGCTCCAACACACATACCTGTAGCTACCAAATAAGTTTGAAGGACTTGCTTAGCTAGATCATATGCGTTTAAGTAGAGATGAAGCTAAACTCTGAAGGGCTGTGGCCCTCCAGGAACCCTGATATAGGGATAGGGAGCACATTCTGACACAGCTCATCCTTACTACAGTAAGTTTTGGAGGATGTAACATATTCCAGGTAGTATTACAGACTGTGTTTGAGGAAAATAACAATAAACCTATTAAAATTTTTGAATGATTATGTGTCCTTTTATGTGTGTGTGCTAATAGAGCAGGGGTGGTATAGTTGTTGGCCCCAAGGATCCTATGGGACATCTTGTGCCTAGCCTCTAATTATGTAATATTCCAGTTTTTAAACCAATCCCAGTGTTTATACCAAGTAGTAATTCACCCATTTAACCACTGATGAATTCATCAAGATCACATCTGAGTAGATTTCCAGCATATTACATCACATGGTTTTGTAAGGACCACCACCCGTCGGCCCAACTATGGAATCCAACAGCATGGGTGTGTATGTCTTTACAATGCTCCTATGAAGTTCACTGAATTTTTAGAATTTAGTTTCAATTTTACTTTAGCTGCACACTTAATCTGACTCCAATTTTGAATGTTTATTCTATTCTTAATGTGTTTCTAATTAGGAAATAATCATAACTAACTAACTTAATTCAGATATTTGATTATTCTGGGTATCCCATACTTTAAATTATTTGTTCATTAGGGACCTGATGCCACACATGCCCCAGGTTATGTGGATCTCACGAACACAAACTCGCCAGTCTGATCTTGGTCAGAGGGTGCAGGGCTAGGTTATAACTCTTTAGTCGGTTGTGTACTGCTCACTTGTACAAAAAAGTGTATTTTATTTAACCATTTCCGTACAACTGGCCAAGTCAGTGATAGACAGAAATCAAAAGGTCTTCAAATTACGTGCCTACTGCTCTATTCATTCATGAGTCATTTAGTTTGAACTATCCTGCACACAGATTTGTGGTAGCACCAGCCTCCTCATAATCTACTGGTAATAATGATTTCAGGAGAGTCCAGAATGAATCAAGTATTACATTCTATTTGTCAGGTAAAAATGCATTATGTCGATTACACAATTAAACAATTAGAAGCCAATTCAGAATTGATAGATACATAACATCAACTGCTCAAAGATGATTTAAAGAATAAAAAAATGCATACCTGACAGCAGGACACAGAGTGGTGTGTGAGTGTTTTAAGACACCCAGAATTGCATGGGGTCTTCTGGCTAAGAATGTCCGAAATGGCTGCTCTGCCACCTTCCCTTAAATACCCAGACCAGAAGAAAGGGATTGGAAATATGTACTACACCAACACCTGGTTTCAGGGGAGAGGAGAGGATTATCAGTTGTCTTGAAGAGTCACCACACAAAAAGTTTTCAATCTTTCTCATAATACAAGTGACTGCAGTGAAATTGAGACCATTTTACCAATTGTACTGAGACATTTAAAATCATGCCAAACATGAAAGGGGAAAAACAATAGATTCACAAGGTACATAATATATGTGGTATATAGACATTCTTAGAGAACTTTCAGTGACTTGAGTCAAGGGGGAAGTAAGGGAGGGGGGGCGGGGGGGTGGGGTTGTATAGATAAGTGAGGAGAGAAGTTTGGGCAAGGCGGTGTCTTATGGGTGGTGTGTACCCATACACACACACACACATTGTACTCTGAAACATGTCTGTGTCAACTTGCCATAAAAGATAGCAAGCAAAACCTGTTAAAACACAAATAGAACCACCATATTTGCTATAGTACATATAAAGTTTGCAGGATGTGTTGTTGACATTTATAAGGCTGCTGTGGCTCATGTCTGTGGTGACAGTTGTGACAAGACAACAGAGACTTGAGTATGTCTGACAAATAATTGCAAGCTCTTCCTCTCTCTCTCTCTCTCTCTCTCTCTATATATATATATATATAGGTAGGAACATGTTTATTATTGTTGCATTAACTAAAATACAATAACAAGCCAGGAGCGTGCGTGATACTCAAGATAACTGTTTACTCAGGAACTGACATCATACACTGTGTCCCCATTTATATGTCCATACTACAACAGTACCATAGTGAAAGTTCCCATTACAGAAAAGTTATCATTTATATTTTTTTATACTTTCAATGAATTTTCAGATGTTTTGAAATATAAAACACTCTATAACAGACTTGTAACCCAAAGGTCATGGGTTCGAGTCTCAGGTCCGGCAGGGATTGTCGGTGAGGGGAGTGAATATCCAGCGCTCTCTCCACCCTCAATACCACGACTGAGGTGAGACCCTTGAGCAAGGCACCGTACCCCCAACTGCTCCCTGGGCGCCGCAGCATTGGCTGCCCACTGCTCCGGGTGTGTGTTCATGGTGTGTGTGTGTTCACTGCTGTGTGTGTGCACTTGGATGGGTTAAATGCAGAGCACAAATTCCGAGTATGGGTCACCATACTTGGCCACATGTCACTTCACTTTCACTTTCACTTTCACTAACATATTTCAATTTTCCTCCAAACAATTTTTTGTGTTTTCTTGAGTATCAACAGAATCTCTGCTTGGAGATAATTTCCTGTGTAATTCTGACCAAATTAAATATACATTGTGTAAAAGGTCACACAAACCCTTTAAAACTGTAGAATGTTTTGAATGGCGGCATCTCAGTTTAGTGCTTTGAAATTCAACAATTATTAAACACATTTAAAGGTGAGTATTAAGGGAAAGGGAAGATAATGTGCATTCTAAAAATCTAAATAATTAGGATAATAATGTATCTAGAATACATAATCCTTTTACTTAAATAGGTTGAAATGTGATGTTTATCATTTTATAAACATCACATCTATCTCTGTGCATAAGGGTCAAGGCCGGAAAACCATACTGGATGCCCGTGATCTTCGGGCCCTTAGATGGCACTGCATCACATACAGGAATGCTACTGTAATGGAAATCACAACATGGGCTCAGGAATACTTCCAGAAAACATTGTCAGTGAACACAATCCACCGTGCCATTCGCCATTGCCGGCTAAAACTCTATAGGTCAAAAAAGAAGCCATATCTAAACATGATCCAGAAGCGCAGGCGTTTTCTCTGGGCCAAGGCTCATTTAAAATGGACTGTGGCAAAGTGGAAAACTGTTCTGTGGTCAGATGAATCAAAAGTTCTTTTTGGAAAACTGGTACGCCATGTCAATCGGACTAAAGAGGACAAGGACAACCCAAGTTGTTATCAGCGCTCAGTTCAGAAGCCTGCATCTCTGATGGTATGGGGTTGCATGAGTGCGTGTGGCATGGGCAGCTTACACATCTGGAAAAGCACCATCAATGCTGAAAGGTATATCCAAGTTCTAGAACAACATATGCTCCCATCCAGACGTTGTCTCTTTCAGGGAAGACCTTGCATTTTCCAACATGACAATGCCAGACCACATACTGCATCAATTACAACATCATGGCTGCGTAGAAGAAGGATCCGGGTACTGAAATGGCCAGCCTGCAGTCCAGATCTTTCACCCATAGGAAACATTTGGCGCATCATAAAGAGGAAGATGTGACAAAGAAGACCTAAGACAGTTGAGCAACTAGAAGCCTGTATTAGACAAGAATGGGACAACATTCCTATTCCTAAACTTGAGCAACTTGTCTCCTCAGTCCCCAGACTTTGCAGACTGTTATAAAAAGAAGAGGGGATGCCACACAGTGGTAAACATGGCCTTGTCCCAACTTTTTTGAGATGTGCTGATACCATGAAATTTAAAATCAACTTATTTTTCTCTTAAAATGATACATTTTATCAGTTTAAACATTTGATATGTCATCTATGTTGTATTCTGAATAAAATATTGAAATTTGAAACTTCCACATCATTGCATTCTGTTTTTATTCACAATTTGTACAGTGTCCCAACTTTTTTGGAATCGGGTTTGTAGGTTTTTCAGGTTTGCACATGAAAAAGTACATTAATTTTTAACAAGCTGGACAACTGTGCTGAATTAATGTTCAGTGTTTGTCACATGACAGTATTGTATGTCATCCGACATGTAGCATACTATCTAGAGCTATCTAGAGCTAAAATGGTGGCATATGTATGTGTGAGCTGGAGCCAAAATGGCGGTGTACATGCAAAACATGAGGTTAGCATGAAGCCAAATGCTAGATTCATGTATGTGACAGTGTGAAAATGGAATTAATGTTTTGTCAATGTTTATGATGTGAAAAACAGGATTCATGATGGAAAAGGTGAAAGTATTGGGTTTTGACACTAATGTGTTACAGGACTTTAGACACTAGTAACTTCTGAAAGGTCTTTATTAAAATGTAGTTTTTCAAATAAAGGTTTTGGAGTCAGTGATATCAGTGGTATTTTTTTATTACTTACCCTGAAACAAGAGTGTAACAAGCACCACTTTAATTTATAATTTAAATAATATAATTAAATAATTTGTTATTTTCCTGGTTGTTACCCCTTTATTCCCAAGACTTTACATATTGTTCCCCTATACTTACGCGTACTTACTTTATAGTTACACTATAATTATTGAAAGTTACGCTGTAAATTCATTGTAATTATGCAGTACTTTCCAGGCTCAATGGCTCAAGTCTTAGCTGCTTGGATAGAGCTAGGTAGGTCATTCCACCAGCAGAGAACAGACAAATAGAAGGTCCGCAAGAGTGATTTTTGTGCCCCTTTGGGATGGCACCACAAGGCACAAGTCTGAAGTAGTGAGTTTAGGTACAGAGATGTTAGGTGCAGAGCCAGTTGCTGTCTTGTAGGCAAACATCAGAGCCTTGTTCATATAGTGTTTCATACATTCTGATTGTTTTTATTCCCACTGGTCAAAGCATACACTTTATCCACTGTAGCATTATTGAACAATATTTTTCACTAATTGGTCCCTAAGTAGGTCCCTAAGTGGACAGAGAGCTACAGACCAAGTGAATTAATATTAATGATTGTAGCTGTCACAGATCTGCAATGTCAAGATGAACATTAAATATAGAGTATGAATGATGGAAATTCCCTAAATGAATGATAGCGACTGATCAACTATTTCCGGCGAATTCAGATTTTGTGTCTGTGTGGTTTGTAGGCTTAGGGTTAGCTAACTATACCCTCATACTCACAAAATCGCCGCCGCCACCTCAGAGCCTCGGGGTAAGATGGCTGCCACCAACGTCGGAGCCTCGGTGCAAGATGGCCGCCGCCTTAGAGCCTCGGTGCAAGATTGCAGCCACCACGCCTGAGCCGCATCGCAAAGTGGCCGCCGCCACTTTTGAGCCTCGGCAGCGGCCATCGTGCACCGAGCAATGATTAGCGCCGCTCCAGACTCCAGCTTCAGAATCCGCTCCAGCCCAAGGAAGTGCGGATCCAAGGCATCTGACCCTCCATGGCTCTCTGAGGCACCCGACCCACCATGGCGCCCCAAGGAAGGTTCCCGACCCACCATGGTGCCCCGAGGCTCCCGACCTGCCATGGCACCTAGAGTCCCTGGACCTGCCCTGGAGACCTCCTTACCAGTCTGCACCTCCACCCTCACCTGCCAGTAGGTCTCCAGGGCGACCACCCCCCATCCCTGGTTGTTCCATCTACCGTGCGGGGACGCGCCTTCCGGGAGGTGGAGGTAATCTCCAATCTCCAGCAATCTCCAACGTCTCCAGCGATCCCCAGCGTCTTCCTTGTATCCTGTCTCCTCCTGTGTTTCTGTGGATTTGTTAGTGTGTGTCTCCCGATCATCATCCCTGCATCACTAAGGACAGTATCAGTTGACCCATTATCACCACTGCAAAACTACATCTGCTTATTCCCTCACCTGCTTCACTGATTGTTAAATGCTGTATGTCCAATAAACACCACCTACCTGTTTCCCGTTGTCTGTAATCTCCTCTGTCCATAACAGTGATTGTGCCGGCACCTGATACTTCAGTTTCTACACTCTGCACAAACACTTGTAAATGCGCCTAATAATAGTGCAAAATTTTTCTGGGTTAACATTAGAGCGAGCAGCCTTGTAAAGTTGCTACTGCTTACATGTTTCAAATGATAAGCCATATCTGAGGTAGATTGATGAGAGGCGAACATTTAAATTTCCTGCCCGACATACTTATAATTACCACAAGGAACCGCCGTTAACGATCTGTCCCTTACGGACTTCTTGACTTCACCACTTCCTTTTTTTCTGTAACTAACCAAGTAATAATATTTTGACTAAGCCAGTTCTCATTGACTAATGGTTAGTTGACTATTAAGGGGCAACTCTAACCAGAACCAGGCTCTGCACAATGACAGCCAGCACAAAAGGTGCCAATGAAACAACAGCTTAGCCTGAAAACAAAAAGAGAGTTGACCTGAGTCTGACTAATCCTTAGAAAGTGGTGGGTGTTTGGCAAGAGATCATTGGCACTGAGTTCATAAGAAACATATTTTTACGTGAATGGCAAACACTTGTTTCTAGCTGACATTCGGCCCATTTTCAGTTCTGCATCACAGGAGCTCAGTGCATATTTCTACTTCATACATGTGCTGACCTAAGATAAATTTCTTTTTCTTTCTTTCTTTCTTTCTTTCTTTCTTTCTTTCTTTCTTTCTAGCTATAAAAATTATTTGGGCACTTCATCTTCAATAAAAATGTCTGAATGTTATTCTTCAAAAAATACAATAAAAGTGTTATTTGCAAACATAAATTTTGCTCTTCCTATCCATTTTTGCAATGATTAAGCAAATCATGACTTTTTTAGTAGATGTATGATGTCAAGTTCATAAGTGTATGGACTTTTGACATCCACAGTATCACAAATACTCTGTCTTCATTTGACTATATCCACAGTTTTGTATATTAATTTCAAACATAAACATATTTATTGTCAAATGTTTTACCTTAAAAGTTCAAATGCTTGCTTGTGCTATATTTTTCTTGAATAAATGACACTTGCTTTTTTTTTTTTTTTTTTTGCTCTCTGATGACAAGCGGACATGTAGACATTTTTAAGTGGGCCTTAAGTGTACTTCTAGTGAAAAACAAATCAATACAGCGAGATGTAGGCCGAGATATCTGCTGTGTTATCTCATTATCTGTCACAGAAGGAAGTGCTTCTACTGAACAGTAATGCCTTGACATTTTATCTGAATCAAAATGTCTTTGTGGCTATGATATACATTGGTTTGCTTGTGTGCTTTCAGTTCAGGAAACAAGATTTTTGTAAACACTGATGATTTAGACTGATAACATTTAAATGTAGTCAGCAGCTCAGCACTGTCAGTTTGATGGTAGTGAAACTAGAAAGAGTGTATTTCCAATCAGTGATTCTCCAAAAGCAAAAGAAGCATGCAAATATTAATCAGGGAAATAAGATTTTGTTATCAAATTGGTAAAATATTGTGTTGCACCAATGAATAAAATAAATAAATAAATAAAAATAAAAATGTAACCTGCGAGTATGTTAAATCAAAACAATTAAATAGAAGTAATTTTTTGAACATTAAAAGTGGTGAACTGCTGACATCAGTGGAACCACTTGGGAGAGAATTCTGTCCTACTTATAATTTGCTTCACTGAAATGACCAGGCCTTCAGTTTAAGCTTTCATTTTTTGATGAGAGACTTTTGCTAGTAAAAGGGCAAATTACCAAGTAAGTGTGTCTCAGAGCTGGTAAAAGCTATGAGAAGAGTGGCTGTTTCATCTCATGCAGTAAGATGCAACCTGCAGCAGAGAAATATATGGTTGTTTTCTACACAAGAAGTATGTACTGTAGCCAAAGTACAAGGCATGCATGTAGGCTGTTCCTAGGCCCATATTAACAAAATTAAGACTTCCAAAATATATGAAAAATCATGCATCCAAATTATATGATGTCATAACAGCTGGACTTAATGAATTCACACTGCCCACTGGCAAAAAGAAAAAAAAAGCACCATTAGAAAAGCTTTTGAATAATTTATTTGAACAGAAAAAAAAAAAAAAAAAAAAAAAAAAAAAACATTAACCACAACAGTCATGATGTTGCTAATAGCATATGCTTTTGGATTACGTTTTTATTTGAAATGCACAACAAAGGCAATGATGAAATCTCTTTTGTTTAAGAATAAAAGAGAGAAGGTTCTTTCAGAGGAAAACAATATTTTGTAACAGCTATGTAACATCATAATGTCATGTCTTAAAATTATTACATTTTATAAAAGTATTAAAAGTGAAACTTGTTAAAATTTATCAATTGTCACTTCTTGATTTAATTAAAACTTGCTCTAGAGAAGGGCTTCTTAACGACATTCAAGTAATGTTATGCACTAAGTGCATATCAGTAAAGAGGGGAATTATAGGGCGCTGTTTGCTTTCAGTTCTTCCAGGTTCTACGTCAGAATGCCAGCTCAGTATTGGCAGAGGCTGATCACGTGATCAGCAGTTCATGTTCTGAAGATGAACAAAGGTCTTAAGGGTGTGGAATGACTTGAGGGTGAATAAAAAAAAAAAGTTTCACGTTCCATGAAATAGAATCGCCAATTACTAGGGAACTTTCAACAGGATTCTCAGTAGGTGCGTCACTGAGTGGGGAGAACCTGTTTGATGTTCTAATCGGAATGGAACAGTGGTGTTTTCCGCAGCTAGGCTGCCTCACAGTCGCCCAATTGCCCTGCTGCACTGGCTCTACAGCCGGAACCGAACAATGTACAGAGTAGTCGCATCCAAAACGGTATCTAAACCCTTGCACTCTTACTATCTTCAATTAAAGTTTGGATGCATGTCTCTAATTCTGAGATTCTCTCTGTCAGCCTGACTATCTCCCTACATTTATGACGTGTAAATCTCACCACTGACAGAGACAACTATGCGAAGCATGTGACAGACAGTGCAAGTAACAACAAGACTAGAGGATGACATGACTCACCATGTTTGTAGACTGATCCGACTTACTACAGTTGTTTGATGGACTCGAGTCATAGAAAAAGGAACGCGTGATAGCGATTTGGGTGAAAAGATTAAACACTAGCGACATGTGATAGGCAATATCAGATATATGTTGATGATAAAATAGACAAGCAATGATAAAAAAATAGATTCAAAACAAAGCACTACGGAGCTACAGACGCAAACTATTCAGCAGCGAGGCAGAGAGGAGCAGAGTGGAGCAATCGATCAGCCATAAGATAGATATTATTTACCTATTATTTTATATAATTTTATTTTACCGTGTATATTTGTGAAAATTAGTATGTATGTTTAATGTTACCTGCTTTGTCAATGTTAAAATTCTTTTTAAAGTGACCTCACATTGACTATTTTCTTGTTGTTTTCTAGTAGCCTGTATTGTCAAGTCAAGTCATCTTCATTTGTATAGGGCTTTTCACAATACATATTGTTTCACAGCAGCTTCACAGTGACAATAGGAAAATTCTTATCGAGCTAAAGTTAGTTTTTGACTGAATCACTTCCACATTGTGAAATGTGATTCCATTTATAGCACTAGTAATCTGGATTTGGTAATCTAAGAAAGTGTGCAGCTGGATCAGGGTGATCCAATGCTGACCTATTTTGAAGTTCCACCAAACTGTTGGTCAAGACAGAATTCAAATGCTTGCAGACATAGTAGCATGGCTTTATATCTTCTCTTGATAGTTGCTTAGAAGTACTTTGTCTCATTTTTGTGTGCATATTTTAACTGATAAATTGTGTGTGATAATCTCCTGTAAAATAATAAATAAATAAATAAAATAAGTGTACTTCATCTGTAAATGCATACCTTATCAACCTTTACCTTAGTTTGAATTAGCTCACCAGTTCGCAGCTTAAATACTTGTAGTAGTTGCCTAATTACATGCACTCTAAACCCTAATAAATTGAGACTACTCAAATGATTTTGAGGAAAGTGATTCCCTCAGTTCCACTGAGTAATGGGGAAATTGACAGCTCAATTTAATTGAGTTGACCCAATGTGGTATTTTTTATTGAATTAAATGTTTAAGTACAGATAACTTAAAAGGCAGAGTGAAACACAGAAATTTAAGTATACCCATGCTTAACCTTTACACCTGTCTGTCAACACATTTACAAAAATGAATTAGATATGAGCAGATTTTTACAAATCTAAAAGTTTAAGTAAGGTACGAAGAACAGAGCCCTGTTCTACTCTTAAAATCTGAGGAGGTTAGTAAACATTGCATAGAGGTAGTGGACTCAGGATTGGGCTGAATGTTTTCAGAAGTCGGAAAATACAAAAATAGCAAAGCAAATTCACTTTCCCTGTTGTGCCCATTTAGTTCAGGATGCAGGGTTGTGCTGAATAATAATATACTGCACTGCTCTGGCTCATAAAATTGTGACAGTCATATGGTGATTTGATTTTACATGGAGAACAGAGATGTACTGAAGTAGTTTAGTAAATCTTAATTTAAAACATCTTGTCCCAAGTGGTTATGTGCAGAAAGACTTTGAATAACATACATGGCACGAACACAACCCACAAATCCCCCAACCACCACACCCAAATTTTTTTTTTTCATTATTATTATTTATGTTATAGGTTTTATTTTCTACTGTTCTTGTTGTTTTGTACATATTGATACCATTTAATCTAAGTCATTTTGCATGAACTAAAAAAAAAAATGTAGAAAGTGAGAGTAGTTTCCAAAACAACACAACATAGAAATCACTGAGCTTTGTAAATGTAATGTTGAGGATGATGGGAAGAACTATTATCTGTCATTAACTGAATCCACCCAGCATAGTTAATCAGAGGAAATGAAACTGAGTGAAACAGATGTGGTCATCTTCGTCTCCTACATGAACACTTTTAATGGCCATTAGGAGAAATTATGCTCTTTCTTTTTGACCAGTATTACATCATTGTCACAAATGGCTGTAGTTAAATAGCGCACAAAGACAAATAGTTCAAAAGGAAACAGGTTTTAATAGAATAATCCACAGATGACAACAGGAGAATCACAACCATGTTACATGGACAACACAGAACACAGAATTGAGCAAACTGAGGGCTTAAGAACACACAGATCGTTAACATAACAGACAACACCTGGATAGCTCAATTAGTGACGATGGTAACAGACAAAGGCAAGGAGGAACTGACAAAGGGAAAAACAATGAGAACTGTATAGAATATTGACTGGAAGCCTTCACCAGGCTGGTCCGACGAGGGCCTCTAAACAAACCCGACCCCAAACGTCCCCTGGACTTTTGCTGGATTGAGGACTTGCCGCAACTATCAGGTGGATGAAATTTCTTCCATTAGTCTTAAATTGTTAGCCAGTTTTAGTAAAGTATCAAATTAATCTGCCATAATGAATTGTGAATTCAATATCAACTAGACCCAAATAAAAACTAAGTAAAATAACATAACCATCAGATGTATCACACAAATAGACAAATTAAACAACTATATATCATTTGATAACCCTAAACAACACAATCCTTCAAAGTCTCAATCTCTCCATTCTGTGCTGCAGCAGTAGGATGATGTAATCAGTTTCAGTCTCTCTGTGGACTTCCCCTTGCGTTGCTAAGCACTGAGGTGCGTGCTCGTCGATCCTTCGATCCTTCCTTGGTTCTGGGACACTCTTGATCAGTTGGAGCATACATTGGGCTTTTAAGCCACCAGTTGAGTTTACTCATTCTTTTCGTTGACCCTCCTAATGGACACTTCCTTTCCAGTGGTCACAATCAGGTGTCACACAGGAAAACGAACTTGTTTGATGAATCTACCACACATAATCTCCTGATTACATCTACTCGTACTGAACCTAGACATGGAGAAGATATAACAGACACAAGAAAAAAACAACAGCACAAGACAACAATATTGTCGTTTTTCACATGATTAACAATACATTAGCACTCGTATTAGTAGGATGAATTTCAGCAATCAGCAGCACGGCTTTGACCTGTGAATGAAGACCCTGAAATGTTTTTGTTAGAGACAACATATATTTACACATGACCCTGTCCAATCCTCCTTGGGGTAACAAAACCTGTGGAAATTCATTTGGTGTGAGGGTTATCCAGGGCTGTTTAGACCATGATATTCCTTTATCTGGCAATATCATACATAATTTAATTTAATTGTTATATTATTTCCTTTGTTGATTAGATAAGTAAATAATTTCTTATTTTTACCCAGTAATATAAATTCCTCTACCTGGATAACACTCATCCCACCTTCAACATGTTAACAATCACAAAACATTACATTATAAATTCAGAACAGAATCAGTTCATCCAGTGGAACTCATCATGACATGCTGGAAAGAAAAGTAAAGTTAGTGTGTGGTAAACAGGACAAGATTGCTTGTTCTGCTTTCCCAAGAAATTTTCCCCTGCGCAGGTGTGGCATTGTTTCATTCTGCCACAATAACCCAGGTCAGGATTTTTAGCCAAATTCATCCATGACCATCATTTCATTAGGCATAATTCATATAATGTGCCCATTTTAGAAAATTTGAATACAGCCGTTTATGGCATTTTTCTTCACCATGGTGCACCATCACACACACACACACACACTTTTATGTCTCTGGCCAGAGTATAATTTTTTTTGTTTTTGTCACTGCATATGCAAACAGTGAACTGAATGGGGAATATATATTGTTAAGGGTGGAATACCACCGAGTCCAATCGAATAAAACTCTTTCGACGATGTTGGAAATTATGAAACATAGGCACTGTGGCATTCCCCGCGCAACAGTGTCTAGGTTTTTTTTTTTAAAATGATTTAGTCAGACAACGTCAGTCGCAATAGAATTGATTTTAAACACCGCAATAATGAACACCAGTTTTAAAGAAATATTATTTCAAGCCTAGGCATGCCACAATTAAGACAATTAATTTCTTAAATATATTTTAGTATTCATCTATGTATTGGAAAAAAAAGTATTCTTTCTACAGTTGCTCATGAGCTGTTCTAATAATAAAAAAAAAACTGGAGATCTCATAATTTTGGATCCATGGTTAACCATAATCATAATCTCTGATGACAGCATTTGCGATGAAATATAATGATCTTACAGGTTTTTAAATTTTTTTTTCCTTATAATAAAGAATAAATATCTATTAGCCAAGATGGAGTGACTAATATCATATTTCTACCATCCATATTCTATTTAAGAGAATTCTGTAACACACATGTCTGTCCTGAGAGCAGAGTCTAAACTCTCTTCATTGCATTGCACAACATTCTCTAACTAAGTCCAAACCCAGTTTTAACTGGACGTGAGTCAAGCAATCACTTAAATTCCATTTCATAAAGGGTTGGACTGGTGCTTATTGACAGAAAAGTGCAGGAGGTTAACAAAATCAAGAACTGCCATGAGACTATTACCAAGTTGTAAGTTGTGATGAAGAATCTAATTTTGAAGCATTCTCTGCAGTGATCACAGTAAAGGCAGTACCTGCATCCACACACGAGGGAGAGAGGGAAGTCCAGGGAAGTCCCCCACTCGTATGGTCAGTTAGTCAGTTGAGCCTGTTTGGCAGTTTTAGTGTCCTTCTTCATCCAGTACGTTGGGTCTCTCAGTCTGTCATGAGGACCAAGTGGAGCATGAGGTTGACTCTGAATGCAGCCGTCTTTCTCTCTCTGCATCATGGCAGGATGTGTTGTTTCTGCATTAACTCAGTCTTTTCGTTGTCAGCCCCGAGAAGTTTCAGCTTCCTCTTTCAGGGGTTAGCTGGAATCAGGGGTGAGCTGAAGCCCATCAAACAGGTGCCTGCGTTTCTCTGCAGCCTGGGTCTTTGAGTTTCTTTCCCCCACTGGCATGCACAGTCCATTCGCTCTTGTTTGTGTTGGGACATCTTCTTCTGGAAATTGAACACTCAGAGAATGGCATAAATCAAATTGACCCCATACAAATTGTCATCAAAACCGAAAATGAGCAATCTGCTCTGCTTTTACTTATTTAAAGTCTCATCCAATTGATAACAGCAGTTATAGATTTTATTTTAATAAAGCAAGTTCTTCTTTGCAGAAAATAGAGCAAGCAATTTCTTCTTTGCAAAATGCAGAAAAGAGCAAACTAAACTATATTTCTAATTATCTGAACATATAAATAATAATACTCACAAAATCAAAATCAAACAAAACAAAACAAAATGAAACTTTTCTTTCTTTACCTAAATCAATTTAATTTTAACTTAGTCACTCAATCTCGTTCTCATTCAACAAGATGCAAAAGTTATTTCCATTAACACTTACTAAAAATCTCTACAATAGATACAATTTCAAGCTGTCCACCAGGGATTATGAATACATATTTCAGACATCTTCAAATCACTGATAACAGAATATATTAAACCTATATTTTTGCTTCATTCAGTTAATATTGTACTATTTATTAATTTCTCTTTTAAGTAGCTCCACATTTCATATATATAGTATTTTTATTTAACTTTTAACCTATCTTAGACAATGCATAAAATAATAATAAAACAAAACTAATCAGCAGAATTATCGAGGTACAATTGTACATATCATATCACTAAGATTTGGACCACAATAAAAGATAGCAGCACACTCGATCTAACACAGCTGGGACAGAACAGAGCAGAACAGGAATTTGAAACTAACTAACTTCACCTCATCAAAGTGACTTGGAGGAAATAGTGAGTGGCAGATAGATAGCCATAAGTTGAATTTTTAAGCCTTTTTACAATCCAATCTCCTTTATAAGATGGACATCCACATACAAAAATAATTGCTCATGTGCTGCTCTGCTTTGACACCCACTCTGACAAGATCGAGTTATGTAGGACATTTTAAAAGTTATTTAGCATTTTAGGATTTTAGTGCCTTGCAAGGACTTCAATACACAAAAGAATAAGTCATGACCGAATATAACTTCATCTATTAGAAAAAACACTAAAAATACTAGTGGTTGAAGACAATGTTAACAATTTTTCCCTGCTTCATATAATAAATTTTACAAACGTACACAATTTAAATTTCTATTCTGGATTTAGACAAATTTCAAATTTCTCTTGGTTTTAGATTTTAAATATTACTATATTATTTGCCAATGGATCTCAACTTAGTAATTCAGCAAGGCCAGTCTACTGCCATCAAAACTGCAGAGCCAATTTTTTTTTTTAAAGTTGAAGCTTCCACCAAAACACGAGTTGACTTCACAGACTTTCAATAAATCTACCCAAAAACACAGTCTCACTCGAGGATTAGCCTAAACGGGGAAACAAACGTAGAATATATTGATATCAAACCAAAATTATCATCCTCGCAACAGAGCGCTCCCTCCTATATATATGCTCTTCGCCCGACTGACACAGAATACTCAGAATAAAATTGGTAATTCAATATGACACCAGTTATTCAATATTCAAAAATTCGGCGAAGGACCAGGACTCGTGGTCATTTCTTTGTCTGCAGCCAAATTAGAAATGACCACATCCACAGGCAGACGAGCTTCCAGGCTCTCAGCAATTTTGAAAACATAAGACCAGAAATAATCAGAGGAATATTGCTTACCTCTATTTAAACCTTGCACTGCATCTTCCAAAAAACCCAAACCGGGCCGAACAGATCCGGGTCACGGCACCAAAACTGATGCAAAAACTTGAGAAAATGAGATCCAGGCAGTAGATAAAGTTGATGAAAAATTATTTATTCATTACAATTAAATTTAGCCTCACACGCAAACTTTAATCGATAATGAAAATACTTAATAAAACCAAAAGGTAAAATAACATCCATAAAGAAGCAGTCAATAGTTAGTAATAAAATTTAGAGTATTGTAAAATTTAGAGTATTGTATATTTAGAGTATTGTATCTAATAGATGAAGATCAAAAAGAGCAATAATTAAGACATTTGCAGATAAGAGACAAGAAGTAGGAGCCAAGGAGAGCAAAGGAGGGAAAAAGCTGAATTATCAATGACTTGGTCAGCTTTATACCATGAGCATATAGGGAAATTTACATCCCACTCAAATTGATGTTTTGTTCTAAAAGAAAAGGTTAATTTCAGCCATTACGTCATCTACTGGTCCAGTGTCAAAAATAGAGATAAAAGTTGTTTTGACCCCCTTTGGGAATTTTGCAAATCTTACCCTTTTAAATGTCATCAGGAAAAATAACAGACATATTTTGATCAGATTTCAAATTCAAATGGTTAATTTTGCAGGCGTCCAATGTCTAACCACAAACGTGTCAGCGTGACCTGTCACATTGGAATACTTGAAGAACAATTGAACATAGCAATCATACTCTTAAATATAAAATAACCATAAGGGTACAATAACAAGTAAATACTTGAAAATATGATAAGAATTAATATATAAAGTATTAGTACATAAATATATGAAAGCAAAAGTAAAACTGATAAATCATAAGCCATAAATGATTAAAAATGAATATTAATAAAAGTGCATGAATATGTATATTGACCATTTCGGATCCATCAGTATACTATAGGTTAATTATGTCATTAGAAACAATTTAAGTATGTTGAATCTTATAATACATGAAAAAAATAAAAGTCTGAAAACTAAAAGAGAAGTCTGTTCTATAGTATGACATAATGTACTGTAGTAATACACATCTTCAATCCTCTGATCGTAGTAATATGGTGCTGTATGTAATGACACTAGTAATGAGAAAAATGTAACGATTATAGTACATGTTAAAATCCCTTTGTCTACTGCTCTTATAAACACTTCATTTCCAATTGGTTACAAAGATTGAAACTTAATGTGCAATATATCAATGTATAGGTAGTTTCTGTATGTATTCACTGATGCTGATTTGTTTTTATTCACTTTGATTTTGTTGCTGCCCTAATAACATAAATTAGGGTGTTTTCCAGTCTTTTAGCAGCTGGTGTCACGGTCACCGTCTGTCTCACCTTCCCCAGACTCCATTTCCCATCATCCCTCCTGTCACTCATCTGCTCACACTCAGATATCACCTGCACCTGATCTCCATCATCTCATCAGCACAGCAGTATTTAAGCATACACTTCACCACAGCACTTTGTCTGGTCTTGTTTGTTTGTTGTATGTGGACTCACTTACCTGTCAGCACTTACCTTGTCCAGTGTATGCTACTGTCTCCAGCGTCTCCCTGATCATCTGTGTCTCTAGTGTTTTCCTTCCCTGGACTTCTTCCACACTCCATCTAAGTGTGTGCTCGGCTGCTCAGCTCCACGATCTCCTCCATACATCTGCAAAACAAAGGACTGTCAGTATACTCATTTAATATTACCATCCTGCTCATTATACATTACTCACCTGCTTGTTTGTCATACCTGCCTCAATCAATAAAGCCAGCCAATTTTGTAGTTGATGACTTCAGCGTGAGGCTTATTCAGGTGAAATTCGGTAAAATAACTAATTGAAACAACTGAGTCCTGGCTTCCACTGTGGAAATTGGAAATTTGCATAATGAATCCTTGAATGCAGCCTCTGGTCAACCAAATGACTCCCAAACTTGGTAATAATTTAGGCAGCGGAGGTGGATTTATCAATCTGCATGTTAAATTTGTAGGGAAGGTTGCTCATTGGTGTTCATTTAATCAATGTTAAGCTGTTAGTGTTTCCTTGTTTACACAAGCTCTCAACATTTTTTTTTTTTTTTTTTTTTTTTTTTTTTTTTCCTTTTGGCATGGTCCTTTTATCATGAGCCTCTATCTGCAATTTATTTATCCTCTTGTATTCTTGTATGTCACTTGTTGTAGTAGTTAGTTTTTTTTGTTGTTTTTTTAATATATATTTTTATTATTCCTCTTATGTTTTTGCCCATTTTAAGCTGATTTGTGGTTCACTGCAGTTTTGCTTTTAATTTTTGTATTTTTGCTTTTCATTTTATGACTTGGCATAAGGAGGCATAAGACTAATGAAGGGTCCATCAAGTGCAATTAAGCATGTTCTTTTATTTTGTCACCTAAGCCTTTTTAATTTTATTGTACAATTATAGTTCCTCTGCCTTCTTATTGTAGTTCCTACTTTTATACAACTTGAATTTCTTCAAACTAGCTTTAAAGCATTATAAACATGACTTAAATACTTATGCAGCTTTTCTGACAATCCCTTTCCATTTGTGACGCTACTTTTGCACTTTCCCGGGTTTAATATGTATTATTGTATTATTATTTGCACTGTTTTCATTTAATATGTATTATTACTGATGTGCATTGACGCCATTGTATGTGAATTGAGCTGGACAATGACAACATTGTTTTCTCCAGGAGTGCTATATATATAATTTAAATAAATCAACAACTAATGACTTTTACAGTGGAAATAAATCCCTACTGAAATTAGACTGGACCCCATTTTCTTCTAGATCTGCTGAGCAGCCAAAATTCTGTTCCTGCTCTCACTGTAAAGCTGCTTTGAAACCATCTGCTTTGTGAGAGGGAAAAAAAAAAAAAAGTGACTTGTTTTTTTGGGTTTTGTCTTATGCTTGTTGTTTTTATTCATATTGTGCCTTTTTTTTTTTTTTTTTTTTTTTTTTTAATTATGCCACTTTGGGTTTAATTTTATTCTTTTGTCCATTTGTATTGTGAATTTACTTGTACCCCTTTTGATTGTTCTTGTTCCTCTAATCATGTGCTCTTAGGGTTAGGGTTCTCACCCGTGCTCTTATTCCACTCCATAACTCTTATGCAGTTTAAGTTTTGTGCAACAAAGACACGGAGGATGATCCTTAAATATAGAAGCCCATCTGTTGTTCAATATGCCAAAGTCACACTTTTTATATATATATGTCACAACCTGCTCTCATTCTACTGGTTTAGTTTAAACAAAATGTAAAGCTTTTTTACACTGGCTTTAAGGACTGGTTCTGGAATCGCACCCCCTACCACAATTCACTGGTGCATTTTCAACATTTAACAAGATATTTATGTTTTCAGCTAAGCACATTTCAGTGTTTACAAGTGCTCTACCTTTCAGCTGTACTTGTTTGTGTCTGAGACTTTGAAGACAAATCAGTCTTGAATCACTTCTGTTCTAGTTTGTTTTGCTGTTAAGTCTGTGTGATTGTCGTTTTTTTTTTTTTTTTTTTTTTATTTGTGTCTCTTAAGCCTATGACTTTTTGTGTTGCATACTCATGTTACATCCTGTTGTCAAGTCCTGTTGTCGCCTTGCCATCCCTGTCATCATGTGTGTCACCTTCAAAAGATAAAGGACTCCATTTGTCCATTACAGTATTTTGAATTTTTAAATCTGTCATCAGGTCTGTGCCATTTCCTGAGAATATTGACTTATTTTGAAACAAACAAAAAAAATTTTTTTTTCAGTCTCATTTCAAGGTAGTGTCTGTATGTTTTGTATTCTTTTAAGCTTCTTTTGAAGCACATTCAGACGGGCATATGCCCTTAACCACAATGGGTCACAGAATATACTGAAAGAGGATATGCTTTTTGTATTTATCATTTTAATAGCATTTTATTGAAGTTTTTATTTATACCCTTCTCTTTTTTTTTTTTTTTTTTTTTTTTTTTTTTTTTTTTGTTTTATGCATGTTTTAATAAAATGTTGAGTGTAATTTCATGTGTTGCTTTTCTCTTTATTGTAAATGTAAACTTGTTCGTACACTTTACTGCAAGAAATCACTGTGCCCTTACAGCATTACCACTGGTAAAGTTCAGCCCTTTGTGCAATGCCCTCTCTGTTTGGAGACCTAACTTGTGAAGACTGAGGGTCTACCAGTAGAAGTTTTCTGATCAAGGCTGTAGAGAAGTCAATTAACTTGTTTTACTTCTCTACTTCAGTTCAATTTTTATTTTTTTTTCTCTTCCCCTTTTATTCATTACTCCTGTCTCACATGCAAGATATTATGGAGTCCCATTAGTCCCAACCCCCCCGCCCCCTTTCCTCTTTCCTCTTTCCTGCACCTAACCCACACCTTTCACTTTCTATCTGTGTTCCAATGCTGACTTTATTCCAGATGTAACCACACTCCTCTACTTCTCTTGGGTCTGAATGAGACCGCGATTTGACCAGAGGACACTGACACCACCAAAAACTGGGAGGGGAGATGGAGCAGGTTTCCTTCTCAAATACTTGGTAATACAGTTTTATGCAACACTACTATGAGTTTCCTGTAGTTAACCAACTTGATGTACCATGTCTTCTAGGTGAGTGGTGCAGCTTTTGATGATTTTCCAGCTGTTGTCCTGTTTCTTGGTCTCACTTGTCACTGACAACTTCAGCACTCACCTAGGTAAGCCTCCATAATTTAGCTCTACTACGCACTCTTTGAAATGTGGAGAGCTTTCTTTGGTAAACTGATTGAAAGTTGACTCCTGGTTTTTTTTTTTTTTCTTTCTTTCATACTGGGCTTTTTATTGGGTTAAGCATGTTCAACCAATGCAGCATCTGATCAACCCAATGTTGGGTATACTAGCTGGGAGAACAGGATGGAGTCGGTCACCTGCAAGGGGGATATCCAAAACCACAAGCTCAGGCATCAGATAGAGGCACCCAAAACTTTGTTTTAGTCAAATTATGCAGCATAGGTATATTTAACAATGCATATTAAAGTTTTAGGGATGGTTTCTCATTGGTGTTCATCTAATACAGTGTTTCCCAAACTCTGTAGAGTGGAGTGTCCTTCTGCATATTTGCTGTATCAAAGTCCTTCTGTGGACTTTTTCGTTTTTTTTCGCTTTCTATAATTCAGATTTTTAATCCCCGTATCCGCTTACATATATTTATATATAATCTATTTTTAATCTCTATAATAAAAATGTATAATTCAGATTTTGATCTCCATATCCATTTACATATTTATATATATATATATCTTCCAAGGGTTTTTTTCCCTCCTAGGACTTTTTTCCCAGTGTTAGCACGCTGGGTTTTTCTCCTAGGGGTTTTTTTACCCCTGGAAGTCAGCCAACATTGGCTTAATGTAGCACCATCTTGTATATGTTACATATTACCACGCTTGTTTGTACAGCTTATTTTTAACCACTTCCCTTTTTTCTGTGCTTCTAATATGTAAAGCTGCTTTGAAACAATTACCAATTGTAAAAGCGCTATATAAATAAATTTGACTTGACTTGACTTGGCTTTGTACTTATTTATGCTGTTAAAATATTATGTGTTAGGGTTAGTTAAATTTTTAGCTCTTTGTATTCATGGCTTTGTCTCTTGTACCATCTAAGCTTTTGTTTGTTTCCTTTTGCCTGACTGTGCATTTGGTTATACACCTTTAATTTTCTGATGATGATTTTGCCATTTGTATTCTACCTTTCATTTTTTTGCATTACTTGCCATTTTTGCTATTGTATGGCCCTTTATCATTTTTATTGTATGAAATTAAACTGAATTTTGTCTGCCTGTTATGCTATTATACAACCTATTTTACTGTAAATCTTTGTATGCAATTAGATAACAGACTTTAATGCAATTTTATTTATTGTTTTTTAATGGTCCTTTATGCTCTTTTATTTTTGTCTGTACCCTTTTATTGTATGTCCCTTTTATTCTACCTGTGCACATCTGCTCATTTTATATGCTTATAAAACTGTCGGAACCAGTTTACTGGTTGAGAATTTTAGTCAGTTGGCTGCAGGTTAATATTCAAAGCCACTTGAGCTCATATATATGAGTGCTCTGCACTCAGAGAATTAGGCAGCAGAGATGATTTTAGCAAGGTACACTAAAAAGCTTCAGGGATGGTTGATCATTGGTGCATTGTCAACATTAACAAGATATTTAAGTTTTCAGCCAAGCATATTTTGGTATTTACACTGCTCTACATTTCAGCTGTGCTTGTTTGTGTTTGAGACTTGGAAGATAAATCAGTCTTGAGTCACTTCTGTTATAGTTGGTGTAATTTGCTCTTTAACTCCCCCGGGTCGGCAGTCATGCCGGCGTGATCACCGCAGTTTTTTTCTAACCAGTGTGAAAGAGACTCAAAACACTCCGTCAATGTTGCACATACAATTAAGAGCTATACACCATTTTAATCTGTGGAATATCTTCTTTTATTTATGTACACTCAGAGTAAAAACAAAATGTTGTGCTTTTTGTAAAATAAAGAAAACTAACATGATGCATGATCTCTCGTCTCCCTCTGAACGAACTCCAATCTGATAGTTCTCAGAAAATTAACTGTAACTTAGTGAATACTAATCACAAAAAAATTAGACTTGTGTCTAAAGAAACGTTGAAATGTCAGGTTTTAAATCGTGTAAGTCAAATCGAAAACAAACCTTCTGTGTTTATGTAATCTGTATGAAAAGAGAGCCATGTCAGAAGTCCTTGATTCAGCTCATTATCCGCTAATGCGGCCACGCCCACGGAGCCAGCGCTATTCAGAGGCAAATTCAGTCAATACATGCATACATCGTCTCAATCCTGTATTTATTGTCTTGAAAAGTGTTTTGAATAGCCATAGTTAGTGATCTCTGGCCTCTGTTAGTTCAGTTATTTCCTGGATTGCCTATTCTTCTTTAGCATTGGCATTTGTGGACTAAAAGTGCACAGAGCGCCCTCTGGCTGCAAGTATGAATTGTAAACACAGTATCCAGCATTCACAGTGACGACAATAAATAATGAATAAATACTCCTCTGTATAGAAAATTGACATAAACATGAGAATCCATCAATATTTCTCCAAATGTGCATGCTTTTAAGCTAAAAGCCTATATGAAATGCCATAGAGGTAACATAACTGTTCAGACACTTTGTATCATAGAAATGCATTATATTTTAATAATAGAATACCATTATTTTAAATTGTAATAATATTTCACAGTATTGCTGTTTTTTCTGTGTTTGATTTACATTATGATGAGCTTGAGACATGATCAACAGAGGGTTTTTTCACAGCCTATCTGACTGAAAGGCCTCATTATTTATGCAGTTCATTAGAGCTCTTTTATGCGGTTCTTTTGTCTTCTCAGGTGAGAATCACCCATTATTCATGATTATTCACGCCTCCACGCATACTGTGTTTCTTGACCAAAGGTAGGGTCTGAGGGGTAGGGTCTGAGGGTTAGAGTTAGGCTTATGTAAGTCCAATAAACGGACCCC
>JAOTNS010001200.1:502500-575000 GCA_028476615.1 Culter alburnus | reverse complement strand
ACAGTTGGAATGTCTGTTTTTGTTTTGGTCTGTGTGATCCCGTCCACTGCCAATTTACCCAATAGTGTTTCGACACCTGGATTGCCAGTTGGCAGAAAACACAGCGTATTTGATCGCAGATTCTACCCGACCTAAAAAGCCTCAGCATCTATCTAATAATCTCTATGAAAAGGGAGCATATAAAAATGCGGAAAAATTGACTCATCAGCTTACAGTGTAAGTCTCATCATCTTCCATCGACAATTGCGCTCGATCCTGTTGTGTGCTCTCAATCTGGCAACCCGCATGAGCATGGAGTCTGAGGCGGAGGAGGGGGTGGGGGAAACAGCGCTCGCCAATATTTTAAATTTGGACTGCAGTACCCATTTCAACCTCTAGCTGTCAATATTACATACTGTACCTTTAACTTGCATTGAATCTGGAATATTCCTTTACAAAGCAGTGTTATTAATAAATTCCCAATGCAGAAAAAAAAAGGCACCATTCCGATGTCATTTGATCGCTTTAGGCGAGATCCCGCAGAGCTTGATCCCTGCCGCCGTCCCTTTCCGGTGCCACCCCCCACCCCAAAATCAACACATTCCCAAGACTCCACCTCTCTTTCACCCTCCTGGTCAAATTCCATTCACTGCTCTCACGACCACAAGCCCAAACTCAGGCAAGACGTCCCTGAGAACATCAGCAGCTTTTACTTTGTTCTCGCTCAGCTAAACCTAAACATGTCCTGGACGCAACCTGTTCTTCTCACCTGTCTCGTTGTTTTGTCTGCCATCACCTGTGAGTAACCGGACCGTGGTTTAATGTTGATTTACCAATGTGGGGGTCCAGCAGTGCCTGGAAAGGGTGGCAAATCTTTTGGACTTACCTCAAACATTTTTCCTCTGTTACAGTGTTCCATGGAGCCGACAGCGCCGCTGTGTCAGATAAGAGTGATGCAAAGGCAGCCAATCCTCAAGGTTGACCAAAAACCCCACAATGTTTCCATAGATCTTTCCGAGTTCTTCCAACTCATCAATGTTCTCTTCTTCACCAAAGGTGCACTGAGGAGTATCTTCATGCCAGAGGCAGATGCCTCCAGCTTCTTCAAACGGCGAAGCAGGAGGGCTGTGAAAACTCAGGATGAGATAAATGGTGAGGTTATTTGAAAACTCTTGCAAAGACTTGAATTCAAGCGAAACCCCTTGAGCAACTACAATGGACAATCAAGATCATGTGAGATATATATATATATATATATATATATATATATATTACTGACCACAAACTTTTGAACATTAGAGTACATATAAAAGTCTTTCAAAATAAATGGGCATCAATCACATTACTATTGTGGCTTTTAAAACTTTTTAGTCAGGCCTGCTATTGTAAAACATTAATAAAGAGCCCTTTTAGTAGTGGCTTGCACTGGCCACACAGGTGCTGCGTTTTGAGCCAGCTGAGGAATGCAAAGACGGTAAACCACAGCACACTGCAGGAACCACAGGGCAGGCTGGAGAAAACAGCATTCAGTCTTCAGCTCCTGCCAGAAGCGGAGGAGGGGCTCTGCTGCTCTTTCATGCCTTTCATTTGGCTTTGACCTGGTCTGTGATTGTTAGTTTATGGTTATGGGGCTCACCAAAAAAATTATGTTTGACTCACTTGTGGGAATTTATGACTATGTATTCAAATGGTGAGGTAAGGACCTGGACAAGATTTTCTCTTTCATTTGGAACATCCCAAAACAAGTGGTATCAAAATTTCACACATTTCTTTTTGGACTTAAAATAAACAAAATGTATTAATGTCCAGCATTGGTGCTATATAATTTGGTGATACTGTCACACTAAATCAGGTGATCCTATTATGTAATATACAGTGATGTAATCAAAACAAGAACATTTTCATAATTACAGTTAAAATATGTTATAATAAAATAGGATCTGTTTACTATGGAAGCCCATTTCCGCCACATGCTTTGGTAAACCATAATTATCATAAGCATAATCATTATACTGTCATAATTTCCATTATAGTAAAAGTGTAGTAACCAAGGTTTTTCAGAGGACTGATTACCAGTTGTATAACCAGTTTTATCACAAATACCATGGTTAAACGATGTTTAGTGTAGCAAAACCATGGTTAATTTGTGGTTACCATAGTTTAACTACATTTTTGGTTTTATTTCTAATAAAACCATGGTTAATTTTCTCATAATTTCATTATTATATCTTTGTTGTCATCATTTCGACTTTTTATTGTCATAATTAAAGCATAATGCTTTTCTTACGAGTCAAGGAAATGGGCTTCCATAGTTTACTGTGTTAAAAGTTACTAGAATTATTTGTGAACATTATCATACCTTGTTTCTTGATGTCTGAGCATATTTCTGTTTATATTTCCTTATCTATTTCTTCCTCTCACATTTTGTTGTTTCATTAGCTGAACAGAGACAGAGGCTGGCCGCAGATGAGAGAAGGAGGGAGTATCATGAGGAACAGAGGAATGAGTTTGAGAATTACGCTGAGGAAGAGCATGACGGTGAGTCAAATCACTCACCTGGCGGCCATATTGGATCAGACAGCATTAGTAGCATTCTGAGATCATTCAACAACACTTCGGGTTGCCTGAAGCAAACAAGATTATACATCAACTCAGATGAACCTTGTAGTGTTTTACAAAACAGATTGACCAAATCTAACTAAAGTTTTTCTTTTTTTTTTTGCGGTAATTTTATGTCATACACTGATTGGTCTGCGAAGCTTAAAGGGATAGTTCACCCAAAAATGAAAATTATCACATGATTTACTAACCTTTAAGCCATCCTAGGTGTATATGACTATCGTCTTTCAGATGATATATGTCAGGATATATATCCAAATAAACCTCCAAGGTTTATAATGGTTGTGAATGGGGGGCCGTGTTTTGAAGCCAAAAATAATGCATCCATCCATAAAAAAGTAATTCATACGACTCCAGGGGGTTAATAAAGGTCTTCTGAAGTGAAGTGATGCGTTTTTGTAAGAAAAATATCCATATTTAAAACTTTATAAAATCAAATAACTAGCTTCCGGTGGACCACCGTACGCAGAATGTGCAACGTAACACATAACGTAATGACGAACGTGGAGGCGCAGAGGATCGAGCAAAACAACTCACCGTTCACGGATTATAAATCTGAAATTAGCATTTTTAAAGAGAAATGTCGGAGGAATTCGATATAAGACAAGAGGAGCTTAAATATGTTGCACAGCCCTATTTGTTTGAACTGCGAGATGCGTCTAAGCTTTGGCGCAAGTCGACTTGCGGATTCTGCGTACGGTCGTCCGCCGGAAACTAGTTATTTGAATTTATAAAGTTTTAAATATGGACATTTTTCTTACAAAAATGCATCGCTTTGCTTCGAAGGCCTTTATTAACCCACCTGGAGTCGTATGGATTACTTTTTTTTTTATAGATGGATGCATTATTTGTGGCTTTTTGGCCTTGGAGGTTTATTTGGACGTATATTTTTAAATATATCTCCGATTGTGTTTGTCTGAAAGAAGATAGTCATTTACACCTAGGATGGCTTGAGGGTGTGTAAATCATGGGATAATTTTCATTTTTTGGATGAACTATCCCTTTAAATCTGAAGTGGTCAGGTGGTACAAGTTGAATTAACACGTTGTATTACAAGTTTAACAGCAAGTGAAGACTTTTTTCAGTTCAGAATCATTACACGTGATCATGTTGCTGTGCAGAACATCAAATATTTACACAGTTACTCAAATATTATATTTGGTAACTTACAGTGGTACTATAGGCTTATGAGTAATCACATGAATACACAGTTCAAGTTAAAATTACTCCATTTTTACTCTAATCCAGAGCAAGATGAGCAGACCAGAGTGAAGACAGAGCAGTGGAGAGAGTTTCACTACGACGGACTCGACCCATCTTACGAATACAACCGACACACAGTCTAAAACAGTGGATAACTACTGGGAAATGGGTAGAGAGCTTACACTACTTTACAGCATATTTCTGTAAAGTCTTTTCTTAACATGCACACACCAGCACAAAAGAACGTAGCCTTATATGTGTATTCATGCATGCAGGACGTATGTAATCAATGTATCATAGTTCTTTAAAAAGATGTACATTTATTCCTATACAGGCTTTTCATAACCCTTAACTGTACGACTAATAACTAGCAAGTTTTTGTTTTATTTTTATGGCTAGTTTAAAATGTTCTGTACATTTTTTCCCACACATACCATAATGATAAAAGTCTTTGCACAATGTTATATAAAATCTATAACTTTTTATTTTTATTTTTCAGAAGCTTTTACAAAGCCTCAATTTCAAAGAAACACGTTTTTATTCATTTGTGGTGGGATAATGTAAAGTGTATAATTACGTTTATTAATACAAACAGTATTTGCAGACTAAGCAAGCATTTCATGTTGTAAATCTTTGTAACGGTTCATTTTGGTAGAATAAAAGCTATCCAAATAAGTCTGAACAACAACAAAATTGTGTTATCTTTGTGTTTAATGGAAATTTGAAATCAACTCACCATACACTCACCAAAAACACTCATCACAGAACACATCTACTGAAAAGAAAACACTGCTTACATCATTTCTGCGACCTGAATGAAAGAACCAGCAAGTAGCTGCTAAATTCAGAGTGCTGGTATGAAGACCATGATGACATGCAAGATTTAGAGCAGAAACTGTTTGAATCTCTCACGGTCGTATATCAGTGGGCACATCATATCAAAACAGCTTTAGTTAAACTGGAAAACTGTGATGTTTGCATCCGTACACTGGACGATGTGTGAAATTGTAGGCATTTTCGCTCCACTGAAACACAGCAAATACAAATGTCCTTCACTGAAGCTGGTACTTTTCATATAGATCTGTTACAAAACAAACACATTATGGGTCAAGCGTTCTTCAGTTTCATTAGTCACAATTAAAAGAATAAAATTATGATAACAGTTTACATTACAGTGTCTATATTCCAATTAATAATCATTTAAGTGATAATAACAACAAATACTTCAATTTCCACATAATATTACTACATAACAATCACTGCAATGTAAAGTGTGAACAAAATTATACTGTAAATGCCGAAAAGTCATTTTAAAAAAGCAAAGCTTACAAAATAAATCCAAAACATACACAAAAAACTTTTTAAAAAGTGCTTTTTACCACCATTTTATACCTTTGACACACAAATCACTCCAGATATATGTTCTCAATATTAACAAAATGTTGATAAAAATCATTAAACTGCCCATTTCCCTATATATTATATATATATATATTTTTTTCCTCATTTCACTCATTAATAAATGCCAGACGCATCCAGGACCGAATTTCAAGTTTATACGTACTGGATGGCAATAAACGTTTAAAGCCTCTATTAACTACATCAACTTCTCTAAAGTTAGACATTCTGTAAATCTCACATCCTTTATCATTTGGTTCTTCAAAACAGCAGCAGCTTGAAATACAGCAGCAAAAAGTTACAACAACTGTTTAATTAATGAATTTATCTGCACAACTTTTTATCATCTATTACGACCCAAAGCGGATGTTCTTCAACTCAAGGTTCGTAATCTCCGTTCAACAGCCACATAAACGTTCAAGTCATGAGCTTTACTCGGTAAAACGGTCACCTTATATACACAGGCCGCTATTTTTGAAACAGTCTCATGGTATAGAGCGGCACTGGCTTTCCAGAGAGGAAAACGTGTTCGACTGTGGACAATGGAAGTTACCGTTAAATAGAAGAAAACACGTTTTTCCACAAAGTGCAACAGTCACGTGAGCGGTCTCACAAGAAGTGATGTCATTTTGAGCCAGTGATGATGGTGGTGACCGTGGATGGCCGTGTGTGCCGCTCAGACGTTCCCGTCCTTGAAGAAGAGTTTGCCGCTTCCATGGAGGAACCTAGACAAAGATAACACCCTCTTCAAGGGCTGTTCGACAACACGACATAATACAACAAAAAGCACATCACTGTGATGAGCAACTCGATAAAAGGTCAACAAAAGTCGTGTCAACACAACTATTGTGAGTTTCAGCTCAAGAAATATAAAGGCCCCGATATACTTTAAGCGAAATTGAAGAACGACCTGATGTGATGTCCAGTGTTGCCAACTATTTTCAATGGAAAATAGCAAAAGCCTTGTTGCTAGATGCCGTCACGTGCCAACTAACCATTTGCGCGGTTTTCGTTAAGCCAGCTTGGGCATTTCCGGTGAATGGTTATCTATCATTCTGTACTCGCTGTACATCGACACAAAACCATTAATGGTTGACTTTTTAATGCTGTGTTTATATTTTAATGCAGTTATCACACTTACCTAATTTGCCAATAAACCAGATTCATTGAATGCAATAAAGACGACGCTAATAGACACCTACACGCAACATTTTCCTGGCAATTCAAATGTTATTTTTAATGTGATGACCAAAAACATTATTTGTTCATCCTTCGGAGATTGTCCCTATTTGTGAAACTGAACATTTCAAGATCTAAAATTTGATAGAAAACACTTTTATTTAAAAATAAAAAAGACATTAATTACCATTATAACCAGCAGATGGCAGCAGAGGAACATTTATTGGCTCATATTAGCCATTTCCTGTAATAGTTTTTCACTCAGTTTTGCTTTTGAATAATATATTAAACATTATAAAATCACTGGTTTAAAATACATTTTGTCAAGATAAAGTATGAATACTCACAAAATCTCATGAAAAACATAACTTTTCTTGCGAATTAATTACACAGAAAGCGAGCACCGTGCTCTCCCTTTATAATCACTGAAGCTGTGAAAAAACTCACATTTTATTCAATGAATCTAACTAAAGTGCACAAAAAATCTTTAATTTACAGTTTGTTGATGCTTTTTTTTCAACACAAAAGTGTGAAAACTGATAGGAACACTGACACGCGTCTTTTTTTCCATGTCGTCTTATGTTTGAATAACTAAATTAAAGGGTTAGTTCACCCAAAAATGAAATTCTGTCATTTATTACTTACCTCATGCCGTTCCACACCTGTAGACCTTCGTTAATCTTCGGACACAATTAAGATATTTTAGTTGAAATCCGATGACTCCGTGAGGCCTCATAGGGAGCAATGACACTTCCTCTCAGATATAAATGTACTAAAAACATATTCATGTGAGTACCGTGTTCAATATTAATATTATAAAGCGACAAGAATATTTTGGTGGCCAAAAATAACAAAATCCGACTTATTTAGTGATGGCTGATTTCAAAACCTGCTTCAGGAAGCATCGGAGCGTATGAATCAGGTATCGAATCTGCTGTTTTGGAGCGCCAAATTCAGCCGTGATTCAGCCTTGGCAGTTTGACACGCGATCCGAATCATGATTCAAAAATTTCTCGTCGCTTTATAATATTATATGAACCACTGTACTCACTGAACTGATTTAAATATGTTTTTAGTACCTTTATGGATCTTGGGAGAGAAAAATGGTCATTGCCTCCCAATGGAGGCCGCATCAGGATTCACCCAAATATCTTAATTGTGTTCCGAAGATTAACGAAGGTCTTAAGGGTGGGAAGGCATGAGGTGAGTAATAAATGACAGAATTTTCATTTTTGGGTGAACTAACCCTTTAACGCTGGGCCAACTATTTTCCTATATTCTGATTATAAACTAAGTATTACACTATTGATGGTGTTAAAGCTACCTCAGGATTGAAGACCACCGCACACCAACAATGACATTTCACGGAAGTTTCCAGTTGGCGTATATTATTTGGAAGAAGTTGTAATTCTAATTTAAAGCGACACTGACACTGTCTTTCATGTTTAATACTGTAAAAGCTGCTTGCTTTAAAGCAATCTTTTTTATAAAATGCTATATAAATAATCATGACTTGATTAGAGTGTCAAATTGCAGAGCTCGTATATGTTTTCGCACCGCTGGCATTTTTGTTTGGTGTTTTTTGTTACTGAGAGAAAAGCGTGCACACATATTCACATCTCAAAGCTCTCATTAGTGTGAATATATCGCTGCAAGGGTATTTCAAACTTCTTTTTTTACCCCTAAAAGAAGAACGAAAAGATCTTCTCTGTGAGTATATCAGGACCTTAAAGCACTGAGGTAACAACTTACAGTCATTGCGGTGGACTGAAGAAACATCAACTGATTGACTCTTCCCTGGCATGGATGTTGGATTCTGCTTCCTGTGTTGAGAGGAATCCATACTGCTGCCAAGCTGAAGACGCCTCATATGTCTGATCACTGCAGTAGCATTAAACGCTTGCTGTGAGGAGAGAAGAATTTAGAGAAAACAGACATTTAATCACGTTATTAATATAGGTCATCAATATGGGTTTTTCAATGAATGATTCCAAAGTGTGAAAGGAGGAGGAAAGGATGTGGTCACTTACTCGCCATTTTGCTTTCGCAAAGTTTTTCTTCATCTGTCGGCTGACTGATTCATGGATGTCCTTACAGAGCGCAGTATCACCAGCTATCCTGAAATCAGAGGAGAGTCAGCGGTTGGACTTCTTGTAGTATCATCTGGCATCCATGAGGAGGCAGAATCTTATGATATGTGACCATATATGAGTATAAACATGACTATATAATGTAAAAACAAAGATCTGTGCTCAATAACGTGAATGTAGGTGAATGTAGTTACAGTGCAAGCAATGTAGTGTTGATATTCCTCAAAGACTTCATTTGAACTTTGTAGATAATTATATTATATTATATTATATTATATTATATTATATATATGTAATAAAATATACACTACAATTCAAAAGCTTGGGGTTGGTAAGATTTTTTAATGTTTTGAAAGAAGTCTCTTATGCTTACCAAGGCTGCATTTATTTTATCTAAATACAGTAAAAAGTCAAATTGTGAAATATTAAATAATAATTTCAAATAACTGTGTTCTATTTGAATATATTTTAAAATGCAATTTATTCCTGTGATGCAAAGCTGAATTTTCAGCATCATTACTCCAGTCTTCAGTGTCACATGATCCTTCAGAAATCAGTATACGTGATATATTTTGCATAAAAGCCTATTTTTATACTATTACATATTTTTGCATTGTGACATTATTTTCATCACATTTAAGCAAATTTTCCCTGGTTCATTACTGTAATGCACAAATATATTAATATTTATATTTTATTATATTATATTATATTATATTATATTATATTATATTATATAAGTATTTTTGCATCATGGTGTAAACATGTAATTTTTATTCGGATTTTATTGAAAATAATGAGAATTTCAAATTTAAAAGTAAAACCCTCAGCAACTAATATAACATCAGAACGGCAGTGAACACAATCCTGATCGCTCACCACGGATGCCGAAGAGCCTCATCACAACTGAACCTCTTTTCTGGATCTTTCTGCATCAGGTTACTAATGAAGTCTTTAGCTATGAAACAACACAAATGTGAAAAGAAAAAAACCTGAATCAGTTACACAAGGGCGCAGTTCTAATTGTGAAAAAATGACACCCTCCTACACTTCCCCAGACACCAGGGAACAGCTTGTGGTGTGGGTGTCGAGTTGTTATTTTCAAACGAAGCTGAATCGCCTAGCGCCAGATAATGCTTTTCAACTGCTGATTTAAATCTGGCTGCAATACCTCAGTGATACTTTCGAAAAACCCTTATTAAAGTGTTGCTCTTGGGAAAAAAACTAAGTCGTGACTGTCAGTGACAAGTAAACACAAGTAACCCAAGTCATACTCAATGATGGCGTTTCAGTGGGTGGAAGATACAAAAGGAGGTGAAGAAGGGTGTCATTTTCTCCATACTAAGAACATAAGCTTGAAAAGAGTTTATGTAATTAACTATAATATATGATTCACTTCACACTTACCCGAATCAGAAATGTCGTCCCAGTACGGCGAGTCAAATTCATATTCTGCCTTCAGTATTTGCTCAAACAATTTGGAGTCGTTCTCGTCGTAAAACGGAGGATATCCACACAACCTGAGGAGGCAGAGGATTCAAAGTGGTCTGTATTTTAACCTAATGCCCTCTTTTAAATAATGAATGTAACAATGGTTGGGAAAGCAGGAGTTTTCTAGGGGGAAAAAAAAAACTCCAAATAGTAAGCAATAACTCCGATAGACCAGCAGGCCACGGCTTGCTGAAGGCTTCTGTGCTAAAACCTCTGGAGCTGTGTAAACATATGAGAAAATGAACGAAATGACAGGGTTAGTTCACACAAAATTGAAAATTTCTGTCATTAATTACTCACCCTCATGTCCGTTCCAACCTGTAGTCCTTCGTTCATCTTCGGAACACAAATTAAGATATTTTTTGATGAAATCCGAGAGCTGTCTGACTCCTCCATAGACATATATAATTACCACTTTCAAGGCCCAGAAAGGTACTAAAGATATCGATAAAAAAGTGACTACAGTGGTTTGTGAAGCGATGAGAATACTTTTTGTGCGCAAAACAAAAACAAAAATATGACTTATTCAACAATTCTCTTTCTGTGTCATTCTCCTACGCTGTTTACGTCCAGTGCTTCCAGGTTCTACGTCAGAAAGCTGACTCATTATTGGCCGGTTCGTGCGTCAGCATCACACGCATGTGTCGTGCTGCTCACATGATCAGCTTTGGCCAATACTGAGCCAGCATTCGGACGTAAACACGGAAGCCTTCACCATGCTTACTGCAGCAACTGCGTAAGGATAATGACAGGGAAGAGAAGAGATTGTTGAATAAAGTCATTATTTTTGTTCGCACAAAGTATTCTCGTCACTTCATAAATTAAGATTGACCCTGTAGTCACGTCGACTGTTTAACGATGCCTTTCTGGACCTTGACAGTGAAATTACATTGTTGTCTATGGGCGAGTCATATACCTCTCGGATTTCATCAAAAATATCTTAATTTTTGTTCCGAAGATGAACGAAGGTCTTACGGGTGTGGAACGACATAAGTAACTAATGACAGAAATTTCATTTTTGGGTGAACTAACCATTTAAGTGTAAAATGTTTTTTTTAAAGGATTGTTTCACCTAAAACAAATTTGATCATCATTTTACTCATCGCCTGTCATCCTAAACTGTATGTTTTCTAATTAGCTGTTTTAAAACTTTCATTGTGATTCCTTTTTGGACTGACAGACATGAGGCTTTCACACTTCTTCCTGGTTTATCTTGCTTCAAGTTTCACACTGATCATAATTTACCCGGGGTAACAATCCTGGGTAATTCATATAATGACGTTTCACACTGTACTTCCTAAACCCTGGGTTAACGTTCTTATTTGCATATTTGCCGCGTCAGTGTCAGGATTGGATAAACGCGCACGCGACCTATTACAGCGCATTATCCTCGTATTGCGACTGTAGGTTATCTGGAGACTTAAAGTCTAAAACAGCATTGTCGCGTTTTCTGTCAGCATTGACATTTTTCCTCTCGAATTTATTGCAATGCGCTGTTTCCGTGACCTTCCAAATCGAGAGCATTGGTTGTCTGTTGCTAAGCGTCTAGCTTTAACATTCTAACACCGCATCGTTCGTTTCACTGTACAAGTTGGCACCGCAAAAGCGGTGCTACCCTGCTCCGGAGCAGGCTTTCATAACTCGCTTCTAAATACAGTGTGAAACTTTTCCTTTACCCATGGTTAAAAGCAGTGTTTAGAACGACGATAACCCGGGTTAAAGGGTTAGTTCACCCAAAATGAAAATAATGTAATTATTACTCACCGTAAGACCTTCGTTTATCTTCAGAGACGACAAATTAAGATATTTTTATGAAATCCGATGGCTCAGTGAGGCCTGCATAGCCAGCATGACATTTCCTCTCTCAAAATCCATAAATGTACTAAAAACACATCTAAATCAGTTATGTGAGTACAGTGGTTCACAATTAATATTATAAAGTGACGAGAATTTTTCAAAAAAACCCAAAATAACGACTTATATAGTGATGGCCGGTTTCAAAACACTGCTTCAGGAAGCTTCGGAGCATTATGAATCTTTTGTGTCAAATCAGCGGTTCGGATCGCGTGTCAAACCGTTGAATACACTAGACTTTGGCGCTCCGAACCGCTGATTCGAAACGCTGATTCATTATGTTCCAAAGTCGTTTTTTTTTTTGGCGCACCAAAAATATTCGTCGCTTATAATATTAAATATTGAACCACTGTACTCACATGAACTGATTTAAATATGTTTTTAGTACCTTTATGGATCTTGAGAGAGGAAGTTTCATTGCTGGCTATGCAGGCCTCAAAAATATCTCAATTTGTGTTCTGAAGATGAACGAAGGTCTTACGGGTGTGGAACGGCATGAGGGTGAGTAATTAATGACATAATTTTCATTTTTGGGTGAACTAACCCTTTAAGCACAGTGTCGAAAGTCCAATGGTCACCTATAGTCTACAATTTGTATTTTTTCAAAATGTCTTCTTTGTGTTTCACCAGAAGAAAATGGAAATGGAAAGTATGAATATGGATTCAATTCAATTCACATTTATTTGTATAGCGCTTTTCACGATACATATCGTTTCAAAGCAGCTTTACAGAGAAACAACAGCAAATGGATTTGATACACATGAAGGTGAGTAAATGATGACCGAATTTTATTTATGGATGAACTTTTTTGCTAAAGTACACTGTAAAAAAATATATAGTAGCAACATTTTAGGTTTTACAGATTTTTTGTTGTTGTTATTTTACAGAAAAACATATTTTATTAACTGTAATGATGTTAATATACTGTACCAAATTACTAAATTTTTTATTTTTTTTAAAATTTATAACACACTTGACAACCACCGTAAAAAGATAAGTTGTAAAGAGAAAATCACATGATAGCAGATTTTCCACACACTGAAGTAAATATTAATAGATGGTGTCATATACAAAACACCATCTTGGTAACATATGACACTATAAACAGATTCACATGGATATTTAGTGGATTGACAGCCCTACCCACATATCCCGGCGTCCCACAGGCTGTTGACATGATGTCATTGGCTGCGCCCTCCATCTTGGACAGCCCAAAATCACTTATCATAATCTTAGATTCTTCATGTGGGTTATAATAGAGCAGATTCTCAGGCTGTCAGGAGATGAAAGAGAGAGTGATTAGGTTAAAAAGTCACAGAGAGTTATTTACGCTGTACGTCTTGTTTCTACTGAAGTGACCTTTCACGTCTTATTTTCCAGCTTCCTATGTACTGTAATGAAACTGAAAGTCTATGTATATCGATTTGTTTTGGTGTGAAGGAAATCAGTCAAGGGAAATCATCACCTTCAGGTCTCGGTGGACTATCCCCAGTGAATGCAGGTAGTTCACTGCATCCAGAACCTGTTTGATTAACGCACTTGCATCCTGCTCTGTGTAGAAGCCCCTCTCCACAATACGATCAAACAACTCCCCACCGGACACACTGAAAAATACAAGAAATCTGTTTTTTAAAGGTTTATAGTTATTCAGAAGTGTCAAACTTACATACAGGTATATATAGACACTACTGGTAAAAGGTTTGGGTTCGGTAAGAGATTTAATTGCATTTAGTCTCTTATAGTCACCAATTTGATCAAAAATACAGTAAAAGCAGTAAAATTGCATTACATAATCACACTGGAAAGGTCACACGTGACGTAGGTGGAAGGTAGGGCGAAAAACTCCATCTCATTTTATCCTCCAACTTCAAAATCGTCCAACATTGTTGTTTTACCTTTTTTGTAAAGGGCGTTTGACTTTGTAAACACTGGATCAGTACTATGTCATGCGTGACCTTTCCAACATGATTACGTAATGCGTGGCACATCGCAGAGCTAGTGCTAGATGAGCATTTGTGGTTAAAAAGAATATACTTTTTTTTTTTTTTTAAATGACCAATTATTTTGCTAGATAAGACCCTTATTCCTCGTCTGGGATCATGTAGAGATCTTTGAAGCTGCACTAAAACTGCAATTTGGACCTTCAACCTGTTGAACCCCACTGAAGTCCACTATATGGAGAAAAATCCTGTTTTCCTCAAAAAACTTAATTTCTTTTTGACTGAAGAAAGAAAGATATAAACATCCTGGATGACATGGGGGTGATTAAATTATCAGGAAATTTTAATTCTGAAGTGAACTAATCCTTTAAGCTATAAAGATGGAGATTACGTTAATCATCTGTTGTTCGGATCAATAAAATGATTTCAAACAACAGCAGCAGGATTGGACACAATTCAGAATAAGAATTGGCTCCCTTTCAAGTCATGAGATGGACGCGCCACAGGATGTTGAATTGGAATGTGAATTGGAATGACAGGAAGAGGAATTTTCTGGATTGCAATTAAAAGAAATTTATCAGTCACATACTGTATCAGATTTAGGCAAGAACAGATTACTTCTTAGTTTTTTTTTTTTTTTTTTTTTTAAGTTTTCCATCTTGCAAACTTGCTTCACATTGTTTGGCTCCATTTTAAAGACTTTGCAGATTTAGAGCATTAATTAGACACAAATTGAAGTAGCACACAGATTTTACTCACAGTTCCATAATAAGATATAGATGACTGGGGCTCTCGTAAATGTCTTCCAGTGCCACAATGTTCTCATGTTTGATCCTGAAGAGAACAGAAAAAATATTAGTTCATTTACAATGAAGCAGAGGCACACTTGGATTATGAAGGCTTTGTTTTGGATGGCTGATGTAGTTTCCCATTACATGTTGCCTGTACACCATGAGCTGGGCTGATATATTGAGCTTTTCTGTTCATGCAGACAATGAAAAAATTAAATAATTAAAATAAATACAACCTCTAGAGATTCCCAAATGTAAGTTGCTAACAAGTTGCTAAACAACTGAAGTGTAATGCATTCATAATTAGCTGAAATTTCAGCAGCCCTTACTCCAGTTTCACTGTCACATGATAAATAAAATAAAATAAAATTACATTAAATTAAATTAAATATAAAAATAGAAGTGCTTACAAAAGGACAAATGCATAAAATAAAAATAAAATAAAATAAATAAAAAAATAGTAGTGCTTTAGACAGCCTACAAAGGGACAAAAGCATAAATAAAATAAAATAAAATAAAAATAAAAAATAGTAGTGCTTTAGACAGCCTACAAAGGGACAAAGCATAATAAAAAAATAAATAAATAAAAAATAGTAGTGCTTTAGACAGCCTACAAAGGGACAAAAGCATAATAAAATAAATAATAAAAATAGTAGTGCTTTTGACAGCCTACAAAGGGACAAAAGCATAAATAAATAAAAATAGTAGTGCTTTAGACAGCCTACAAGGGACAAAAGCATAAATAAATAAATAAATAAATAAAAAAGTAGTGCTTTTGACAGCCTACAAAGGACAAAAGCAAATAAAATAAAATAAATAAAAAATAGTAGTGCTTTAGACAGCCTACAAAGGGACAAAAGCATAAATAAAATAAAATAAAATAAAAAAAAATATAGTGCTTTTGACAGCCTACAAAGGGACAAAACATGAATAAAAAAAAAAAAAAAAAAAAAAAAAATAGTAGTGCTTTGAGAGCCTACAAAGGGACAAAAGCAAATATGAATAAAATAAAATAAATAAAAAAATAGTAGTGCTTTTGACAGCCTACAAAGGGACAAAAGCATAAAATAAATAAAATTAAAAAAATTAAATAAAATAAAATAGTAGGGCTTTTGACAGCCTACAAAGGGACAAAAGCATAAAATAAAATAAAATATTTTGTTTAAAACATAAAATAAATAAAATAAAATACTAGTAGTGCTTTTGACCGCCCTACAAAGTGACAACAGCGTAAAATAAAATAAATTTCTTCAGAAATCATCCTAATATGCCGATTTTCTGCTCAAGACACATCACATTATTATCAATGTTGAAAACAGTTGTGCTGCTTAATTTGTTGTGGAAACTGTGATACATCTTTTTAGGATACTTTGATGGATAGAAAGTTCAAAAGAGCAGCATTTATTTGAAATGGGAATCTTTTGTAACATTTTATAAATGTCTTTACTGTCACTTTGGATCAGTTGAATGAATCCTTGTGAATAGTCACATTCCAGTCACAGTATCATTCTGACCACTGTGTGAGGCTGCATCTGGAATCCAGCTGCATGCTGCAGCGTTTTTACTCGCCAACGTTTTGCCTTGCCTCCTTGCCTGAACGCCTTTTTACCATGACAACCGGACCTGTGCTCGGCCTTAACGTGCGGTGAATAGCGAGGTCTGCGGCGGAGGCCACATGAATCATTTGTACGGCCTTTTAAATGCTTCCGCTGCTTTTGAAAGGGACAGGTAGGAGTCAGTAAAGGTAGGAGGCTGTGAGGGGCGTGTCATAAAGGCTGAGTCATCTCCCGCTCGGAGGAGAAATGCTGAAACTCCCACTAACAGCTTCCTTTGAACTTTAGGTTTTTTCGTCAGTAGCTAGAGGAACTTCTGTGAAGCATGTAATGGGTGTTGGGTTTGTTATTTTAAGCCTTTTCTGGTAGCTTTTAGAATACTTACTTCCTCAGCACTGCAATCTCGTTTTCTATTCCACTCTCTTTTCCTCTTAGTGCTTTTTTTGGGATGCATTTCACAGCGTACATATCTCCTGTGGCCTTCTCTTGGGCCAGGACCACCTCAGAAAACGCCCCACTGGAAAAAGCATAAAAAAAGGTGAAATATAAAATAGTGGCCAGAGATTTTTGGAATACAGAGAAAGGACAGAGACTAAATATGGTGCTTGAAAGCTTAGCAGCACACAGTGGGGTCCAATAATCTGAAACCAGAATGAAAAAATAATAAAAATAAAATAAATAAAAATGAGTAATGCTTTAGATAGCCTACAAAGGGATAAAATAAAATTAAATTAAAAAATAAAATAGCAGTGCTTTAGACAGCCTACAAAGGGACAGAAGAATAAAATAAAATAAAAAAAAAATAAATAAATAAAAATAGTAGTGTTTTAGACAACCTACAAAGGGACAAAAGCATAAATAAAATAAAATAAATAAAATAATGTTTTAGACAACCCACAAAGGACAGAAGAATAAAATAAATAATAAAAATAAAAAATAAAATAGTTTTAGACAACCTACAAAGACAGAAGAATAAATAAAATAATAAAAAAAATAAATAAATAAATAAAATAGTTTAGACAACCTACAAAGGGACAAGAATAAAATAATAAAAAATAAAATAAAATAAAATAAAAATTAGTAATGCTTTAGACAGCATACAAGGGATAAAATAAATAGTAGTGCTTTAGACAGAGTGCAAGGGACAGAATATAAAATGAAATAAAATAAAATAAAATAATAAAAATTAAAAAATAAAAATTTAGTGTTTTAGACAGCCTACACAGGGACAGAAGAATAAAATAAAAAAAAAAAAAAAGTACTTTTGATAGCCTACAAAGGGACAAATGCATGAATTATCAAAGAAAACAAGATTAGTGCTTTAAATAGCCTAAAAGGGACAGCCAAAAAAAATAAAACATAGAAGAAAATTTTGACTTGGCCATTTTATGAGCAATTAAATAGTAAGGACCACTTCAAATGTTTCACTGTATTTGTATAATTTCAAAACTGTGGTGCTCAAAAGCATAGCCAAACCTACACATACACATGCACGTCTCCTCTGATTCTTCAGGATGTTGTATCATATGCACTATGTGTAATCAGTTGGCCATTGTGGCTTGTAGCTAAGCCTTTATTGGTCACTGAAAATCCGCTCTAATCCTTCAGCACACACACACAGTCATTTACAAACACAGACACGAGTGCACATGGCAATTCGGAAAGCTTGGAACAAAAGGCCGTTCCTGAACCGTTTTATCAAAATATAGGGCTTGATGCTTTGCCAAAACAAAGCATTTGTCATCTGTTTCTTAAACTGTAAAATTCATCTGCGATTGAAACGCAAGCCCTTCAGGAGGCCAGAAATGCAGTGACTCATTGGCCGAGCGCCCAGCAGGTTGAGAACTTTGTAAGCTATGTGTTCATATGAGCGTGTGAGATTGCAGTGGGCGCAGTGTTCATCTCTGCAAAGGATTAAACCAGAAGAAAAACAACAGCGTGTGGTTGGATCGAGTGCATTAAACAGATCAGATTTAACACGTATGTAATTCAGACATCTTTTACACGGCAACATTAATGGTGTTTTCAGGTGCAAAAGTCACTGACGCGGTGCTAAAGTTTTATGGATGGTTGCCAGAACGTTGACAGGCTGTTGTAAAGATGTTCAGAGTAGTTATAAGTGTGCTGCTTTGTGGTTGCTAGGGAGTTATGAGTGGTTGCTAGGTGCTTGCTAACTGGACCAAGGCTGAACACAGCACATTTGATTGTTTAGAAAAGTAATCAATACCTCTGAACAAATAAAATAAAATAAAATAAGTAGTGCTTTAGACAGCCTACAAAGGGAAAGCGGCATAAAATAAAATAAAGTAAAATAAAAATAATTCAGGTGATTCAATTCAACAAACAGCACAAAAATATTAAACAACCCATAATTCAGGGGATTTAACTCAACAAGCAGCATGTAATATATATATATATATATATATATATATATATATATATAAAATGTATTCAGACACCTTGAGCATTTCATTCATTATTACAGTTTATTTACTATAGTTTAAAAAAAATGGTAATAAAATATGACAAGAGGCGTTTCTCAATGTCAAGGATACTTCCTTGGCAGGACTGGTCCTTCCAAGTCACTTCCTTCAGAGGCTAGGCGAGGCTCCTCTTTAGCATTCGGAGAACACGTAAATGGAACAGACTAGCAAGTGCACGTCATTGCGTCATTACCCCCCGGTAAACGGCTGCTTTTCTACACGGAGACGTATGAACGCTTCCGTTTGTTCCTTGGTCCCTTTAAAAAAGACGAGAAAGCTATGAATAACGCTGTGAATTGTATAATGGTATAATATTAACGTTAAATTACTTTGGACAACTTAACTAGTTATTTATAAAAGAAGCCGGTGACTGCAACCAAGCTAACAATTGTTAAATGACGGTCCGGTTCAGTTAGCCATCAATAACGTAATTTGTATTTGTATAATTTATAATATCATTACGGTAGTAATTTGTACTGGCATTTAAACGTTAAACTTTATTTATCTGACATATTTACTACAGTTATAACAAATGTTTGGTAACGTAAATATACTTACATTTGAAAGCATATTGCCCGCTAACGTCCGACATTTTTTGTTTTTTTGTTTTTTTTACATTTTTTGAACAAGATTGCAAAGCTGCACACATAGTATTGTGGGTGATTTGAGAGCGCGAAGAGCGCAAAGGCTACACATATGCATCCTTTCCTGTATATGGGATATTTTTCGAACGAAGGACTCAGTCCTTGTTTGAAATTCCGAGGATCCTCGACATTGGAACAGTCCTTCGACGGATGTCGATGACGTAGCATCCTCGAAATTCTGGCTTCCGAGGATCCTTCCTTGACATTGAGAAACGCCTAAGATCTCAGAGTTAAACTGTGTCTGAAAAAAATGATCTTAATTATGTCAGATAACACTTAAGCAAAACATGTTCAGGTCAAAGTGACTGAATAACTTTTGGTTAAAAATAAAAATAAATTTTTTTATCAATTTTATACGGAAGAGGATTAGGGCCAAGCAATAATAAAAAAATAAAACCATCTCGAGATTAAAGTTCTTAAATTTCGAGAAAAAAGTCGAAATAAAATGTTGAGAATAAATTCGTTAAATTACGAGAAAAATGTCGTTAAATTTCGAGAAAAAAGTCGAGAGAAAATGTTGAGAATAAACTCATTAAATTATGAGAAGTCGTTAAATTACGAGAACAAATTTGTTAAATTACGAATTTGTTCTCATAATTTAATGACTTTTCTCGTAATTTAATGACTTTATTCTCACATTTTATCTCGCTTTTTTTCTCGAAATTTAACGACATTTTTCTCATATTTAACAATTTATTCTCGTAATTTAACGACTTTTTTCTCGTAATTTAATTACTTTATTCTTAACATTTTATCTCGACTTTTTTCTCGAAATTAATGACATTTTTCTCATAATTTAACGAATTTGGTCTCTATTTAACGACTTTTTCTCATATTTATGACTTTATTCTCAACATTTTATCTCACTTTTTTCTCGAAATTGAATGAGTTTTTCTCGAATTTAACGACATTTTTCTCATAATTTAACAATTTGTTCTCGTAATTTAACGACTTTTTCTCATAATTTAATGACTTTATTCTCAACATTTTATCTCGACTTTTTCTCGAAATTTAATGAGTTTTTCTCAAAATTTAACAACTTTAATCTCGAGATGGTTTTTTTTTTTATTATTGCTTGGCCCTAATCCTCTTTCGTAATTTACTGGTAGTCCACTGTATGAAGAATTTTTGGGTATAATATGTCACAGTTTACTTTATTTTGCTAAATGAACTATAATGTCCTGCACCCACTAGTAAAAATATACAAAACATATCAAAAATGTCTGAATAATTTTTGGTTTGACTGTATATATTATATATATATATATATATATATATATAAAAAGGTTTATATATAAACAATAATAAAACCCATTATTCAGATGATCAATATCCATCTAACTGATGGAGAGTGTAATAGAGTAGCTAATTCCATTTCCATTTTGTCCTAAAAGAAGCAGGTGTCAGTAAAGGAAATAATCAGTGTTCATTTAAAAACTCAAGGCTACTACATGCCGTGTGTCACACGAGGTAAAGCCAAGAAAGCATGACCTTTAACCCACATCCATTGACCTTTATGTGCTTTGTATTCCTTGTTGTGCATCTGAAAAAGTACATTATGCAACAAAGCCTGTCAAAGCTAGCTTATGCAGTTAAAGTATGCATTTGTGTACCCATTACACCCCTAATTTGCATAGCATGAGGTCAACAAGGAACTAGTGATCATTTGTCATGACTCTGTGGTCCATGACCTCAATATTTTGCAGTAATGATAAATTTGTCATGCAAATGACAAAGAGTTTCAGAAGTCTAAATACGGTAAATGGGATGTGGGTGTAATCACATATTATGGGATGTGAGAGAACGTCAGTTCAGAGTCTTGAAAAGGCGCCCCTATCATGTTTATAACTTTCATGTAGTGTGCAATATAGCTGTGTGTGAATGTAAAATGTCTGCAATGATCAAAGTGCATGATAAATGGAATTACTCTCTCAAAGTTGTGAATTTAACTTGCACACAAATTTGGAATATTGCATAAAACATTTGTGAATAAAGTAGCGTTTCCATCCCATGTGTTACAGAGAGCAAAATCATCACTTCCTGGGAAATTGCTGCAAAATATTTGTAAAAAAATGGACAGTGATGATGGCTCAGGCATTTTTTAGAATGATCATACCATCATTTTAGCAATGACATACTGAACGTAGGCGACCGTGACCTCAGGTGAATTCAGGAAAACTGGCACCTCCACTCGAAAGGCAACAGGATTAAAAGATCTAAAATTAAAATAATCTAAAATTAACGGATTAACACTACACTGATTGTATTTACTCATTTAGAAAAGCCAAAAGTGGCACAGATGGAGTTTAAACAATACGGACAGTGCAGTGTATTTGGAGGATAGGTGATTTTGTAGGTTGAGTCATTGTGTAGGAAAATCTGAGCTATTTCTGACAGTGCTGCATTGTGCATCCATCCACAAATAAATCCATGATTTCTAAGAATTTATTCATTTTTCTGGCCTGCTTTTGAAACATCTGTGTGCTGTTTTAAGTTTAGTGCCTCTGAAAGCTGAGTCTGGAAAATCTTGTGTAAGGCGCATTAGGGAATCTGTTATGTCATCTTTAGGATGGGAAATCCTAGAGAGATAATCCAGGTAAAACGTGTTCTAGATTTATGTCTGTTCTTTAGCACACAACATCGCAACAGCTTTAAACATCCACTACCAAGTGGAATTATACTTTTATGTTACAAAATTTTGGGGTTGTTACGTGTTTTTAATGTTTTTGAAAAAAGTCTCTTCTGCTCACCAAGGATGCATTAATACAGTAAAAACAGTAATATTGTGAAAAATTATTACAATTTAATTTTCTATTTGAAAATATTTTAAAATGTAATTTATTCCTGTGATCATCAAAGCTGAATTTTCAGCATCATTACTCAAGTCTTCAGTGTCACATGATCCTTCAGAAATCATTCCAATATTATGATTTGCTGCTCAAGAAACAGTGGGTCAACCTTAATGTTATGAAGCGATGAGAATACGTTTTGTGCGCAAAAAAAAAAAAAGATTTTATTCAACCTCTTCTCTTCCCTGACTTCTCTTATCCTTACGTAGTTGCCGCAATAAGCACAGTGAAGGCTTCTGTGTTTACGCCGGAATGCTGGCTCAGTATTGGCCAAAGATGATCATGTGATCAGCACGACACGTGTGTGATGCTGATGCAGGAGCTGGCCAATAATGAGTCAGCTTTCTTACGTAGAACCTGGAAGTGCTGGATGTAAACAACGTATGAGAATGAAACAGAAGAGAAGAGATTGTTGAATAAAGTTATTTTTGTTTTGTTTTGGCGCACAAAAAGTATTCTCGTCGCTTCATAACATTAAGGTTGAACCACTGCAGTCACGTCGACTTTTTTAACAATGTCTTTAGTAACTTTCTGGACCTTGAAAGTGGTGGTTATATTGCTGTCTATGGATGAACATACCTCTCGGATTTCATCAAAAATATCTTAATTTGTGTTCTGAAGATGAACGAAGGTCTTACAGGTGTTGAACGACATGAGGGAGAGTAATAAATGACAGAATGTTGGGGTGAACTAACCCTTTAAAAGCATTTTTTTTTTAAATAAAATTTATTTTGTAAACATGTCACTGTTGCTTTTGATCAATTTAATGTGCTGTTAGTTCAAGAAATGTTTGCATCAAAATTTAAGAGGTGTCCAAATTTTTAATTCAATCTTCTAATGGAGACCCAATGTCCTGCAAAGTTTAAGGTACCTTTACATGACAACGATATGGAAGAGGATTAGGGCCAAGCAATAAAAAAAAATAAAACCATCTCGAGATTAAAGTTGTTAAATTTCGAGAAAAATTTCGTTAAATTTCGAGAAAAGTCTAAATAAAATGTTGAGAATAAACTCATTAAATTACGAGAAAAAACTCGTTAAATTTCGAGAAAAAGGTCGAGATAAAATGTTGAGAATAAAGTCATTAAATTACAAGAAAAAAGTTGTTACATTACGAGAACAAATTCGTTAAATTACGAGAAAAAAGTCGTTAAAATTCGAGAAAAAAGTCGAGATAAAATGTTGAGAATAAACTCATTAAATTATGAGAATAAAGTCATTAAATTACGAGAAAAAACTCGTTAAATTATGAGAACAAATTCGTAATTTAACAAATTTGTTCTTGTAATTTAACGACTTTTTTCTTGTAATTTAATGACTTTATTCTCAACATTTTATCTCGACCTTTTTCTCGAAATTTAAAAACTTTTTTCTTGTAATTTAATGAGTTTATTCTCAACATTTTATTTCGACTTTTTTCTCGAAATTTAACAACTTTAATCTCGAGATGGTTTTATTTTTTTTTATTATTACTTGGCCCTAATCCTCTTCCGTATAACGATGTACTAAAAATTGAAAACTTTTTAATTTGTGTTTTTGAAAAGTTTCACGTACAGATGACAACGTTGTCAAAACGATCCTCGATCACACAGATCCACGAAAACGACTAAAAACCCTGTATTATGCATGCCAGGCCAGTAGGTGGCGATGTCACTTTGTAAAGAAACAAATTACACATGCGCATGACGTCACCGTTTTCACAAATTTGTGTTCTTGCAGTTTACACTGAGACAATAACAGTATCGTTTTCAAAAATGTGCACTTTGAAACCCGTTTTCAAAAGTTAGCATTTTAAGGCATCCAAAATGTGTAAATGAACGGCCAAAAACACATATGGTGTCGTGTAAACGCTCCTTAGTTTCAACCTAATTCAACACATTCGCTTCAAATTCTGAAGTGATCCTGAAGACCTTGATTAGAAGGTTCAGGTGTGTTTGATGTTTACACGACACTGATTAACTAAAAACTGAAGTTTTTCCTTTGCGTTTTCGCGTACAGACAACAACGTTGTCAAATTGATCTCCGTTCACAAGGATCTGTGAAGACTGAACTGAACATGTAATACGCATGCGTGTGACTTCACCGTTTTCAACTTTTGTTTTTGTAGTTTTTGTAGATGATAATGGTATCATTTTACATTTTCATTACGTTTTCAGTCCCCCAAAACGCTGTTGTCATGCAAATGAACGGCCAAAACGCATAAAAAGTTTTCTGTTTTTAACGGTGTCATGTAAACAGCCCCTGGAGCTGAATCCTGCAGTAAGTGGGTCTCCAGGAGCAGATTTGAAGACCCGTGGTGTAATTCATGCTGTTGATGATGAATTATGGTCATTACATTATCATCATCATCTTTAAAATGAGAAGAACACAAAGCACTGAAACAATGAAAAAATGACATCATCCATGCAACGTTAGAACGACTTTAAAAGCTCTTCTGTCATGGTGTTTGAACAACACAATAAAAACAATCATAATCCGGACACACGAAGAGCGAGAGAGAGAGAGACTTGAGAAAGAGAAAGAGAAGAAAGCCTGGATATGGCATAATCTTAATAAGAGCCTTTCCCCTCTTCTGCAGTCATATAATCCACAGTCAATACTTCAAAGCGATGGGGGTGGGGGTGCTGAACCTCAGATGACATGCAGTCAAACAGTCAGATTAAAACGATCATCACACATGTGCACACACCACTGAGATTCCTGCGGTCGGACCGCTGAGATCTAACAGAGTATCACAGTCTGGGACATGGCGGCTTCGCTATGAATTGTAAAACTATTGTAACTGGTGTAACTGTTGCAGCTTCTATACAAACGAAACATTTACATGTTGGGATCGGCCTGTTTCCACTAAAGCCTCTAGTAAATCCTTTTTAAAGAGTCTTTTGGTGGGCTGTGGTAAAAATCTTATGTAATACATATACTGTGTTATAACGTCTGTTCGTGACCTGACCAACCTCAGCTGACTTATACACACAAAGATATAATACACACTCTTCAGATGTTTGGAAAAGGCAGTGAAATTAAAGTGAAATAAAGTAAAATAAACAATAAAATAAAATATAAAAAATAAAATATGAAAAATATAATAATAAGTAAAATAAATAATAACAAAAAAAAGTATTATAAAAATATAATAAAAAATAAAATAAATAATTAAAATAAAACAAAATAAATAAATTATAAAAATTATAAAAAATAATAAAATAAAAATAAAACAATAAAATAAAACTAAATGAAATAAAGTATATAAAATATAAAATAAAATAAAATATAAAAAATAATAAAATAAACTAAAACAAAATACAATAAAATAAAAAATAAAATATGAAAAATATAAAAAAATAATAAAATAAAATATCTAATATAATAAAAATTAAAATATAATAAAAATAAAATAAATAATTAAAATAAATATAAAATAAAATGTTAAAACAAAATAAAATATAAAAAATAAATTAAAATGTTAAAAAAAATAAATAAAATATAAAAATAATTTATGTCTGGCCTGACCAAGCTCATCTGCATTATTCATGATTCTGTCTTCAGATTTTAAGATCTACATTGTTCTAACTCAAAAGGCTATGAGCACAGATACACTTTTTCAGAAATCGATTTCAATGTATCAGAAATTAAGCGTAGTTCATTTTACAATGGTGGTGAACGTGTCAGCTAAAGGACACATTTTACAGGAAAAAATAAAATAAAATGAATTATGAAAAACACACAAATGGTGAAAGATGAAAAATGTTTTCTCTCTCTCTCTCTAAGGGACATAAAAATACCTGTCCTGTTTTTGGTCCCTGCACACCATATATAAATAGACATTTCCTGGTCTATTTCAAGGCATTACTGGGGAAAACCCAGTGAACCTGTATACTTCAGTGCTGCTACAACAGAAGAGGAATTCAGAAACAGTTGTTCATGTCAACATAAAGCCATGTTGCCGGATGTGGGATATTAAAACTGACAGAAGAAGGTCTGCACATTAAAACCCGCTATGCCAAGTGGGTTAAGTATGGATTTAAAGTGCATATTATGCATTGATACAGACCATAATTACACAAACCAAAACATCCGATTGATCATCTGATCCACATCTGAAGGGAATATTGGCATTCACCTATGTCTCAGTGACAGGGTTGACAGTTTTATATACTCTCAAGGTCATATTACTATAAAGTGTTTATTAGAAGAAGATTTTAATGCTGATGTTCCAAAGGAAAAAAAAAATCACAGTAACAGGGCTGACTGAAAAACCCTAAAATGTAAGACAGTGATAAAAGTAGTACTTTTCCCTTCAAACATTATAATTTCATGACATTTTTTTTTATTTGCTGAATTACATTTAATATTAATAATAATTTTACAATGGTAACAGGGTTGACTCCTAATTTCTTTGTACATGGTATAATCTATTTTAATAAAACCTTTCAACTAACATCTGACTAACACAAGTGTATATAAACGGAAATACTAGCTTTTATTTCCATATATTTACATGCATATGCAAATTGGTGTCCTGTTGTTGACACATATATTCATGAGGGACAAAAAAACCGCAACATTTTCGTGATTCAGTCAGCCAGAAAAACAAGCTTTCACTTTTTAACCATTTATAACCCAGTAAATACGTGTGTAATGGTATGTTAAAGTATTTCACCTGTCTGTAACATCTGAATATTCGCACAGAAACTTTGAGAAGAAAAACTGGAGGACATTGACTCTCTAATATGCAGATTTCAAAACCCCTCATTCACAATGTCAAAGCATCATTCATACTCACGTCCCGAGGATTTCCTTAAACTCAAATATCTTCCTGATGTCATCCACTTGCTTTTTCCATGATCCATTCACAGATTCCTCGCTTCCCCTGGCCATGGTGCTTCCAGGGAGCGCGCTGCCTCCGAATAACCTTCTTAACGCGTCAATCTTTCCAGCCTTACAGGAAACACTAACAGATAAAGACGCGAACGCGAGTATCGGTCTCTGTGACTATCTGACCGACTTTAATCGTTGCCCGCATTCCGTTTCATGCCGCCCGGTACCGCCAACAGAACGAGGACTGACCGACTAATCCAGTCGCGCGAACTCACCGCGGATCCCGCCTCACTGACTCACCGCGACGAGGAGCTGAACCAACAGAACGGCTAGCGTGCGCGCGCAAATGCGTTATTCTGTATTCTTCAGGTATTGCAAAGTATGGCTGTTGTAACGCACCGGTTGACAAATGATGCAACTGTTGCCCGGTAAATAACCGGTGAGCCCGTGTGAAGGATGACAGCAGACGGCTGAACTGACTGCGTCAGGAACAGTACACCTGCTGCATGTAGATACTGCATTCATTACTAGCCATCCAAACCCAGTGTAGTGAGGAGGAAAGCACTTTTCACACTAAAAACGCCCTGTTACCTCTAAAAGAGGTCATTTAGCACAGATTATCAGAATATTTCTTAAGGGAAGACACCACAGGTGAATACACTGAAAAAAAAAGGGGGTTTCAGCAGTGACGCCATTGAAAAAAAAAAACATTTTTGGTTCCCCAAAGATCCTTCAGTGACATTTTTCTTAGTGAAGAACATTTTAATAATCTAAAGAACCTATTTCCATTATAAAAAACCCTTTGTGAGATGGAAAGGTTACATGGATGTTAAAGATTCTTAATGGAACCAATAAATCGATGCCAATACTTTTTTTTATCAAGAGTATAGGGTAAATATTTTCGTACAGTTGATTAATCTCAGTACTGTTGTATTACAGGTGTTCTGAAATGGTATGTTTATATATGCATATGATGCACTGTGTGATTAAATACGCACTAATTTGCTTTCATTTTCAGAAAAGAAACTTTGGATAAATTTTTTTTTTTTTTTTTTTAAATAAACTTTTCCAGGTTACAATTTCTTCATGAAGGACTAAAGCAAATATGGACATTTTCAGAAGACATTCACTGTAATTCATTTGAATTGTTTGATTAGGAGTGAATGTGAATCCTAAAGACAGACAAACAGGTTTAATTATTAATATCTTTGCCTTATGAAAATGGGTCAATGAGTGCGGGTCTTTTTTTTTTTTTTGTCCAAAGGCCTTAATAATAATAAAAAACAAAGATATGACATCCAAAGTATGTAAAGTAGTACAACTAGATCTCTTTTATTAAATACAAAAGATTTTAATTATATTTTACTACATATAAAGGTATTTTAAAGATTTTGAAGAGTCAAAGGGTCATTGGTTTAACCGTCTATAGGCCAATACAGCCATTTCATTTGAGATTAAAACATCTTAAAAGTAAAATGTATATATTTTTTATTCCAGCATGATTTTATAACATTATATATCGACATAGTGCAAAATGGTATTAAAATTATGTGTAGAAGTGGTTTGTTATGAGAAAGAATGTCCGGAAAAATGAATTTCATTGATGTCATTCGGAGTAACCAATATAAAGGGACCAGTCATGCAGTCAATATCATATGACAGGATATGACATCATTCAGACACCTCCAAAGGACCACATGGTCGTGAAGCAAAGTAACTAACTCTCTTAACTATTAGAAAAATTCATGTTTTCACTTGATCATACGCATGTCCCGAAACAGCAGGTCATTCGGTACAACCGCTGTAAAACATGGAAAATGTTGTAATATTTAAAAAACTTGTACTAAATATAAAATGTTTGATTGTCCTTTTGCTAGCTAGCTAGATATCAGCCTGTTAGCATTGTTTGAAAATATCGTCATTCGGTATAACCAAAAGTGTCATTCAGTAAAACCGAAATTTTGGTTAAACCAAATGACTTTTTTGGTGACAAATTTTGTCCATCTTGTAAAAAATGACAAAAGCAGTGTTAACTGATTATAAAAAACACATAATCTCATTGTTAACACTTAATTAATTTTGAAGTTTAATTATCTCCATTAGGTTTTTTTACACTTTTAAAAGCTTATTCGTCAATGACCCAAATATATAAAGACATGTTAATAGTCAATGATTAACATTTTTAAAATTTATTTCCAGAATTCAAGTACAAATTCAGTTTCATCCACACATCATTTCTGAAAACAATGCATGTAATTTAATATTATAAATTGCAGGATTTGGATAAGTTTATCATGGGTATGTAAACAAAAAAAACCCACAAAAAAAAAACATTCATAGCAACGTAAACTAGACACCAATCAGCAACTTTGTGAAGAAAGTTTGATCTCCTTGTCTTCAGCTCTGTGAGATTTTTGAAAGGGTATTATTTTATGATTAATACTTTCACGTAAACATACAGTAAAAGATTTTGTTATTTTGCACAGATTCTACATTCATCTGGTAATAGTCGATTTTCCAAACAGCCCTTGATTCACATGCTCACAACACTGAATGAGCCAACGTTTTGATTGTAAACCTACCAGTTCACATCACAATATCATTTTCAATGCTACAATGATTACATCTATTCTCTTCTTTGCTCAATACAGTCTTCCGACTCTTGCAAGTATATTAAATTTAATATAAAAGTGCTTTGAAAAACTATACACACAATCCTTATGTATGCTTTGTCAGTTTTCTACATTTCCTCTATACAATTACAAATCTCCTGTGCCAACAGAGAGGAAATATCACTTCCAAAATATCAATTATGATACTTTCAAAAGGTACAGAAATGATAATAAACCGATTTGGATGTCGGTAAGAAATTCAGTCAATAGATGTTCCCTTATACCCAAGTAAGGGGATAAATTAGTCAAACCTGCAATATGCCTCTGTTTAGCGCTCAGGCTACAAACAGAGCTTGGCGTTTGTTGTCAGTGTACCAGTCACAGCTTGTTTGCTTTAATAACACATGATCATGAAGTTTATGGTTCTGTGGTTTCAAGAGAAAGACGCGGTCAGGATGGCTTCATGCTGCTGATGGTGGAGAGTGCCGATGCCCACAGCAGGAGCGGGTAATGCAGGTCTGCCGACTAACCTCAACTGAGGGAACAATGAGAACAACATCAATCATCTTGCAATAAATCAGTGTAAATCTGATAAACTTAAGCCACATGCAGCCTAAGAGGCGATCAAGGCATTAGCTAAGAGGCCTTCGATTAGCGTGAAGTGGTGAATCTGACCTTGCAGGCTAACTGTTTTTCAAATCTGGGTGATACAAATGACCAGCAGCCCATGTTCTGTGGCTCCTCTTGACTCCAGATAAACTCTGTAATGGAAGAGGAAATAATATGAAAGCAGCTTGCTTTGTTTTGTGTATAAATGCATTGGATTCCAATAGAGTTTGCACTTTGCATTAAGTATACACAACTGTTCAAAAGTTTGGGGTCAGTAAGATTTAGTTGTTTAATAAATTAAATTAATACTTTTATTTAGCAAGGATGCATTAAATTGACAGTAAAGTACGGAAGAGGATTAGGGCCAAGCAATAATAAAAAAATAAAACCATCTCGAGATTAAAGTTAATTTAAAATTAAAAGTCAGAATAAATCGTTAAATTACGAGAAAAAACTCGTTAAACTAGAAAAGTCGAAATAAAATGTTGAGAATAAACTCGTTAAATTACGAGAAAAAACTCGTTAAATTTCTAGAAAAGTCTAAATAAAATGTTGAGAATAAACTCGTTAAATTTCGAGAAAAAGGTTGAGATAAAATGTTGAGAAAAAATTTCTTCCAAAACAAAAAAAACAAGAAAAAAGTCGAAATAAAATGTTGAGAATAAACCCGTTAAATTACGAGAAAAAACTCGTTAAATTTCAAGAAAAGTCTAAATAAAATGTTGAGAATAAACTCGTTAAATAAACTCGTACGAGAAAAAAAACGAATTTGTTTCATAATTTAACAGATTTTTCTCGTAATTTAATGTTATTCTCAATATTTTATCTCAACTTTTTTCATAATTAACGAATTTGTTCTCATAATCTAACGACTTTTTTCTCGTAATTTAATGAGTTTATTCTCAACATTTTATCTGACTTTTTTTTTCATAATTAATGAATTTGTTCTCATAATCTAACAACTTTTTTCTCGTAATTTAATGAGTTTATTCTCAACATTTTATTTAGACTTTTTCTCGAAATTTAACATGATTTTTTCTCTCAGAATTTGACTTCAACTTGCAACTGTGAGTTTATTTCTTACCGATCCCAAACCTTTGAAAGGTTAAATATCAGGTAAAATTAATCAGATTCAACTACATTTTTAAACAATGTATTTCATTCAATAACAAAAAGCAAGTATTTTTTATTTTTTCGTGGAGCTTTGTGTAGTAATGCCCAAATGAGGCTATTAGGAACATCAACATTTTCAAAACATCTGTATTGGGAACACATCTATGATTCCTTACGCAGGTCAGTCACAGAGCGATTGCCCCAATACCAAAGCAAAAAACTACTAATTAACACAATGAGATTCCCATGAATAAAAGATGAACATGAGCATCCTCACCTTTGGCGTTTGTGTATTTATTTAGTTCCTGTTGTAGGGCTTCCGTGGGGAAAGGACACAGTTCCTCGACTCGGATCAGCGCTGTGTTTTTTTCTGCCTCTGGTAACGTCTCTCTATGTTTCAGCAGGGCGAAGTAATGTTTACCTGAGCAAAACAAAACCCGCTTCACACTGCAGGAAAGGAGCAGAAGATGCGTTTTTAATGTATATGAACAGTCCAAAAGTTTAAGGGCAGAAGAAAATAATACTTTTAATCAGCAAGGATGCATTAAATTGATCAAAAGTGTGACAGTAAAGACTTTTACATTACTTCTATTGCAAATATCAAATATTTATCAAAGAATCCTGAAAAAATGGAGCAGTTTCCACAAAGCAGCATAACTGTTTTCAACATTGATAATAATAAGGAATGTTTCTTGAGCAGCAAATCAGCATATCAGAATGATTTCTGAAGGATCATGTGACACTGAAGACTGGAGTAATGATGCTGAAAATTCAGCTTTCATCACAGGAATAAATTACATTTTAAAACATATTACCACAAAAACAGTTCATTTAAATTGTAAAAAATATTTCACTAGTTTTAATCAAATAAATGCAGTCTTGGTGAGACTTCTTTCAAAATTCTTCAACTTTGAGCAGTTTAAAAAAGTGACTGAATGAAGATACCTTGCAGGGTTTACAGAAGCATCACCAATGACAGGCTTAAAAGAAGTTCCTGGTCCCATATCAGCCAAGCTCGACACTGCCCCCTAGTGCCAAACAGAGGTGAATATTCATTATCAAACAAAAACAACAACAAAACAGTAAGCAATTCATATAAACAACATTCATATCTCCAACGCACAGAAAAGCGCAGCAGAGTTTTAGGAGAAGCCACGATCAATGGTTTCCGGAAGTTTCTAATCATTTGTCTCCGCAACAGGTGGAAGTATTGAGCTGGTAGGGTAGGATTCACCACTGCCATGTTCACCGTGTCACCGTCCACACCTTCCTCTTTACTGTCACAGAGCTGCAGGAGGAAGAAAGTGCAGTTATGAAGATTAGTAGTGACGAGGGAAGATTTAGTCCGTACTACTCCTTTAAGTGAGCATGCACGCACTTTACCTGTAAGAAACGCTCGATTCGGCAGGATGAATGCTCCGGTCCGGCTCCATCATACCCGTGTGGCAGTAAGATGACCAATCCACTCTGCAGGAGCCATTTAGCCTCACCTTAAAAAGTTAGAAATGCCACAAACAAGGATTTAGACTCTAAGGATACAGATACATGATATCTGAAGGGTTTTTAATATCAAATTTAAGGCTTTTTAAAGGGGATCTATTATGCCCCTTTTCACAAGATGTAATATAAGTCTCTGGTGTCCCCAAAATGTGTCTGTGAAGTTTCAGCTCAAAATACCCCACAGATCATTTATTATAGCTTGTCAAATTTGACCCTATTTGGGTGTGAGCAAAAACACGTCGATTTTCCAGAAGAGGGCGGAGTTTTAACAGCTCAGGCTTCAGTTGCTCAACAACAACAAAACTGGAGAATCTCACGCAGCCAAAATGACGATTGTCAGTAATGGTGTTCAGCCTTACATTGATCAAACCGGAGTCGGACACTGATGGAGAGACTCAGGAAGAAGTTACAACTTTTAGAATGAAACTGGACGTTTCTGAATGTTTAGTGGATAAATTTATGTAGTTGCTGTGGAGTTGATTTAGCATGTGCCATCATGTTAATCTTTTGTACAAATCCAGTGTTGAATTGACCCTCGTTTGTGAAGCAGTCCGACATAAAATGACCGTATGGTAACAACACTCTACTACAACAACTCTTCCTCTTCTCTAAAGCAGCCCAACATGTCCTCATCCCCTTTGTTGCGTGTTCCCGGGGGCAGGGTTTATGTAAATTTTGGGGTTTGTGATGTCACCAACCCAGGAAGAAGCTCGTTGTAGTCCCTACCAGCGAAGAAAATAAAGAAAATATCTCCTTTTGCATTGAACTTTGAGTGTCATAACTTTGCAAAACAGCAACACTAACTAAAGTTAAAAAAGTGAAATCATAATCAAGGACCCCTTTAAGACAAATAAAATTAAATACATATGGGTGGAGTAGTGCAACGTCTGTGGTAACATCCAAACCATAGATGACTGTAAAATGACAACTTTGCAGGTCAAAAAATATAGATTTTGACCACCCCAAAAAAGAAAAAGTTTTATTAAACCTCAAATTTTAAGAGTTTGATATTCACATTAAACCATATTGTGATTCTTGTTTTTTATTCCCAAATTTAAGACCTCTTGAAAGGGTAACTATGTTTTTTACATGTTCAAATTTCTTTAGCGTGTAATGTTGCTGTTTGAGCACGACAAATTCACTCCAGAGGGAGTTATTCTCTATATCAGTGTCACTGTTTCTGAACTCCCTGAAACGCCTCCGTCTTGAGTGTTCTTCCGGGAACAAACACGTCACAGTATTCCTCATTTAAATAATTCCCGCCGAAAGCATAAACAAAATAAAGGGGCAAAGCCTGGTGGAATTGTGTTAGTATAGTGTGTTGAAACTTGTGGTTATAGTAAGGGGTGTAACATTTTCCAAACTTGCTCAAACCGGTTGACCAATCACAACACACTAGTCCAGCCGACCAATCAGAGCACATTGCGCTTTTTCAGAAGGAGGAGCTTCATAGATATAGAAACTAAACAGAGCGTTACTGACAGACTGGTATGAGAGGTGCCGCAACAATGTAAAATATGTGAAAAATAATGACTTTTGAACATTCAAGCATGAAAACCCATTCTAGAAGACCACAAAAACAAAATAAAACTTTAAAAATAGGACCTGTATGCTTTTTTAAAATTATTTTACCTCCAGAGAGGAAAGTGTCAAATATTATCTGAGCGCCGTTGAAGAAATCTCCAAACTGAGCCTCCCAGATGGGCAGCAGTTTAGGCTGAGCAATGCTCATTCCATACTCAAAACCCAGAACAGCTTCCTCAGAAAGAGCACTGTTGCACACCTGCGAGAACACACACACACACAAAAAACATAATTATCGGATTTAAAATGTGGTGGCTTAAAGAATTGAAAGGACAAACCACCCAACTCAGGAATGAAGAGCAGTTGGTATATTGAGTTACAGTACAAAGATAACGTCATCAACCAAATGGCATAAACTAAAGTATTATTATAAAAACACATAATATATAAGTGATAAATGAGGGTTTGTAATTTATAAATAAAATAACATATTTGTCTACAGTCTCTCAGACTGGCTTACCTCCAAGTAGCCTTTCTGTTCAGAGCTGATGTGATTGAGGGGGATGTACATGTCGTTGGTCTCCTGACACACAACCATAGCGTGACGCTGACTGAACGTACCACGGCCAACATCTTGACCACTGATACGGATATTGAATCCTGCATTAAACAGATATATAGGAAATATTTAAGTTGTATTGAGCTGACAATGATTCCTTTCTATTAGAGTGCAGTTAGATTCTCTGAAGAGAATACATTCTATGTTATATAGAGAATATAAATTCTAAATTCTAAATGTATTACTTTTCTAGGGCTGTCAAACGATTAATCGCATACAAAATAAAAGTTTGAGTTTGCATAATATATGTGTGAGTAATGTGTGTAAATAATATGTATATATAAATACACACAAATTAATGTATATATTTAAGAGAAATATGTTATGTACAAAAAAAATGTATTTATATATCATATAAATTACATAAAAATATAAATAAATACATATACTTGTAAATATTTCTTAAATATATACATGGATGTGTTTGTATTTATATATACATAATATTTACACACAGTACACCCACATATATTAGGCAAACTCAAACTTTTATTTTGTATGCGATTAATCTTGATTAATCGTTTGACAGCCCTATACTTTTCACAATAAATATTATCCATAATTCCATAACAGGCCCCAACAAACAAGCTAAAGGCAACAATGAGGAGAAACCCACTAAAAAGATATTAAAAGCACAAACTATTCTTGAATTTTTTTTACAGTGCAAGGAAGGAGAGATGAACACATTACCCTGGCAGAGCATTGTGCCAAACGCTAGGGCTTCCGCTGTGGACCAGTCCAATTTTGTGCCATCTTCCAGTTTCTGCAGTCGAGCCTGTGGCAAATCAAGACGTTCGCTCAGACATGTTCAAATCAAAGTTCATTAGTTCTTTACTCTAAAAAGCCATTCACACATACGGCAATTTTATCACTGAGGTCATAAAATGGCATTGTAGTAGACATTCCTACTGTTGTTACATAAAGTGAAACTTTGTCATGTTACTTTTTTACAAAATATCATAAAAAAGAAAAAACACAATATGAGGTCAAAGATCAAGTTTTACCTGCACATGTGTCTTTCTCAGGTGACTGTGCATTTGAATCTCCTCAGGTATATCCACTGATTTGGCACCTACAAACTGCAGCAGAGGCAGCGCTACACCAGTGTCCCATAACGAGACTCTGTTCTGGGGCTCCACCAGGTCTCCCCAGCGCCCCTGGAGGTTGGTGGGCGGAGGGCTGTAGAGGGTCATGTTGTTCAGTCGGTCGTTGAGCATAGCGTAGTAGGTTGTCTTGATCTGACCACGCTCTTCCTCTGTCATCAGACCTTCTGAGACTAGCTGGTCGGCATATGAATCTGGGATACTTTTTCTCGACCTAAAATGGCAGTGAAAAGGAAAATTCAACTAGTAGAACTTCACATTTTAGCAATAAACCATTCAAAACTGTAACTGGCAGAGGTACCCACCGAATAATTTTATACATTGCGGGGTTTGTGAAAAAGGGTTCGTCCAGCTCATTGTGGCCCCACTGACGGTAACAAAGAAGGTCCACAATAACATCTTTTCTGAAGCGTCGCTGGTACTCCACGGCCAGCCGGGTCGCCCTGAGGACCTCCTCGGCGTCATCGCCATTCACATGGATTATTGCACATCCCACCATTTTACCTAAACGGCACCAAAGTGTTGTTAGATAATGAAAGATAATGTTTAAATGATGTCTGTGTGCAGAAAAGGGTAGTTTACCAAAACTAAAATCATAAAAAAAAACTTTGATACCGAAATTCCTTCATAAACCCCAGTTAGGGAAAACTTAATGTAATGTAATGTAACTTAATGACGTAATGTACATAAGGTAATGTTTATAACAAAGAATGGAATATATTTTCTCATTGAAACTGTATATCAATATGGTACAATATTATACTATTCAAATCAATGTGATAAACAAGTTAGGTCACAAGTAATCTAAAAGTAATCAAAAAGTAGTCAGATTACATTACCTGTAATTTGTAATCAGTAATCGACTACAATTTGTAATCTACCCAACACTGATCATATATCACAGGTTGGAAAATATAGAAATCTATGGAAGCTTGTTTCTGCCTCTGAATGAAAAATGAAGGTAATTGTGACTTTTTAATCTCACAATTATTACTTTTTTCCCCTCACAATTGCAAGTTTACATCTTGCAATCATCAGAACTGCGTGATATAAACTCTCAATTGCGAGCTAAGTCAGAATTGCAAGTTTATATCTCACAATTCTTTTTTCCTCAGAATTGTACTTTATAACTTGCTATTCTGAGTTTATATCTAACAATTCTGAGAAAAGTCATCATTGTGAGATATAAACTTGCAATTGCGAGAAAAAGTCAGAATTGCGAGAAAAGACAGAATTGCGAGATATAAACTTGCAATTGCGAGAAAAAGTCAGAATTGCGAGATATAAATTTGCAATTGCAAGAAAAAGTCAGAATTGCGAGAAAAAGTCAGAACTGTGAGAAAAGACAGAATTGCGAGATATAAACTTGCAATTGCGAGAAAAAGTCAGAATTGCGAGATATAAACTTGCAATTGCGAGATATAAACTTGCAATTGCGAGAAAAAGTCAGAATTGCGAGAAAAAGTCAGAATTGCGAGAAGAGAATTATAAACTTGCAATTGTGAGAAAAAGTCAGAATGCGAGAATAAACTTGCAATTGCAGAAAAAGTCAGAATTGGAGAAAAAGTCAGAACTGTAAGAAAAGAGAATTGCGAGATATAAACTTGCAATTGCGAGAAAAAGTCAGAATTGTGAGAAAAGACAGAATTGCGAGAGAAAAGACAGATTGCGAGATATAAACTTGCAATTGCGAGAAAAAGAATTGCAAATTTATATTGCACAATTCGGGAGAAAAAAAAAGTCAGAATTGCGAGAAAAGACAGAATTGCGAGATATAAACTTGCAATTGCGAGAAAAAGTCAGAATTGCGAGAAAAAGTCAGAATTGCGAGATATAAACTTGCAATTGTGAGAAAAAGTCAGAATTGCGAGATATAAATTGCAATTGCAAAAAAGTCAGAATTGTTCAGAATGAGAAAAGACAGAATTGCGAGATATAAACTTTGCGAGAAAAAGTCAGAATTGCGAGAAAAAGTCAGAATTGCGAGATATAAACTCGAAAATGCGCGAAAAAGAATTGCAAATTTATATTGCGCAATTCTGTAGAAAAAAAGTCAGAATTGCAAGATATAACCTTACAATTGCGAGAAAGAAGTCAGAATTGTAAGATAAAAAGTCACACTTATCTTTTAAATTGTAATTGTTTTATTCCATTGCGAAAACAAGCTTCCATAGAAATCCTCCACCCAAAAAATAAATAAATAAATAAATCACATCAATGCCAATTACATACCAACATCACTGCAGTACAGAGATGATCGCCCCCTCTCAGAGGGAGTGGTGTAGCCCACTTGATTGTTCACGATGAGGTGGATGCTTCCACCTACTCTATAATGGGGGAGATTTGACAGGGTGAAGGTCTCTGTTACTATGCCTTGACCTGAAAACGAAGCATCACCATGAACCTGTACAGAACAGACAACGAGCTATTACATTATAACATAAACAACTACTACATATTAGTATGGATGTTGATAGTCAACTTTACTTAAAAAAAAAAGACATCTTTTCTCAGGACCTGCAGGCAGATGACTTTGTCTCCTGGCTGAGAATGTGAGTCAGTGGAGTAATCCCCGTCCTGTTTGACTTGCTGACGACCACGAGTCTTGCCTTGCGTCACGGGGTTGATGGCCTCCAGGTGAGAGGGGTTGGGCAGCATAGTAACATGGAGAGGGTGTCCCGCCCCAAAGTCCAGCTCCACTGTGGAGGTTAAATGTGACAGGACATCTCCAATAGACGGAGAGTTCTCCGGAAATTCGCTGAGACCCCTCATCTTACGGAACATGAGCTGAGAGAGACAAAGTAGGGCGTATTTGGTTTGTCAAAGCTTAATAATGGCTGCAGGCAATGAAACAATTTCAATATTACCCAACACTTGGCGTGACAAAATAAACTGTCATTTTCAAGAGAACAAGTCTATTCATGCAAAACGAAAAGGTGCAGATTGTGACTCAGAGTAATAGATGTTAAGAACAAATAATGGGTCAGAAATTAAACCAAGAAAACAAGGAATCAATTCCAAGGTGTAGATGTGCACACATGCACAGTTTTAAAGGGATAGTCCACACAAAAAAGAAAATTCTGTCACCATTTTCTCACCCTCATGTCGTTCCAAACCTGTATGATTTCTGAATGTCATTTCGAGGTTTAAATTAAAACTTTTCAATGTGGTCTCAATGTATATGTTACAGCAGCAAGCTGTCTAGACATGTTTTAAACTGTACGGTAAGCCGGTCTATCTAGTTTGCTATCTATATAAACCTAGCCAGCAGCAACTGTAAATATTAACCTCTGGGGGGAACTGCAGTAGACCGGTGAGCAGGTTGAGACGTCCGCGGTGAGGCATTCCCATGATCACGTCTGTCACTCCGCTGTACGCCGCAGAGCGGAACAGCTCGTAGAAAAATCCCATCATGCTCTCTGCTCCCTCACCTCCATATCGTTTCACAGTGGCAAATTTAGTGGCTAAAAAGTGGTCAAATTCCTTTAAAAAGAGAACAGAGGGAGTGTATAATTGTTGATGCCACTGAAATTAAGCATGCTATGCAATGATTTACATGTTAGTCAAGATGTAACAGACATTAAAAGTGACTAAATGGTTGTACTTGTGATTCAAGCATTAGTTTAGCCAGCTGTCTCCTCTCCTCCGGTGAAAACGCCTCTTTCTTGAGCTCCTCAAATCGGTCAGCGAACCATTCTCTTTCCTGTAAGGTCTGGAGCTGAGCGGTTTCCACCGAGATTCCCCCACAATACATTCTCTCCAGGTAGGCCACGACCTCTTCAGCGGTCGCCTCGGCTTTCCCAAAATGCCGCAATCCTGAAATGACAACACATAGAAATCTAAGGAAGTAAATGGACCAAACTAAAGTAGCATATTTAAAAAAAAAGCAAGTAAACCCGGCAACTTTTGCATAGCTAGAGGTCGCTAGAGGCCTATTCAATACAAAGTTTCAGTCTGGAATCTTAGGACATGTGGTCTTCACCTCAACGGCCGGTGGAAAAGAATTGGGATAGGACTCAGGAAGAAATCATGTTCATGGATGCGATTATTAACGAGTGTTGTAGGAGCTGAACGAGGCCGCTGGAGCGATTGCACAACACACTGCTGCTTCCGCTTTTCCGGTCATGAGTATGAGGTAACGCAGCTCTGTTTATCATATTAGATACATTTGAGTGTGTTAAAAATTATGTTATAATGTTACTCTGTGCATTCGCTTGGTGGCTGCTGTGAGACACTTGTTGATAGATCGATTTTAGAATATCATATTAAATGCCGGATGGCTTGTGTTGATAAATGGCATGCAATTAATTTTAAAATGTATCCTGGAGAAAATGCTGTATTACTGTTACTAAAAATAAAAATGCATCTGATTATGCTATGTTAGCTACTTCACAAAACTGTGTTTTTCTCTGACGCATGGTACTCGCAAACAATCAAGAAAATTAGATTTAAACAATAAGACTAAACGTGTTGAGATATATAACTATATATAACTAGTTTTCTGTCTATAAATATATCAAAACAGTTGTTCCCTTGTCTATTAAAACATGTAAATATTAAAGCGTCTTTGGTGTTTCCATGGTTTCTACTAAATAAAACCGGTAACGGAGGGTAACGCGAGTATGATGCAATTGACAGGCGACTCCTCACACATCCCGGAGCCTTGGTTAAAATTGCTCTTTCTCACAATTTACAAATAGTTGCAAACATTTGGGATATTGTAAGTACTCAAGGTGAACAAAATATATAACACTGGCCTTTTACTGCAAAAATCTTACATATTGCACTTAATTTTTTTTTTTGTCTTTTTTTGTTTTTGGTCTATTGTTGTTATTATCAGAGTCTGTGAAAGCAAATTTCCCTTAGGGGACAATAAAGGTCTATCTATCTATCTAATCCGCAAAATACTATTTACAAGGTAGGCCTACAAACTTTAAAATTTAACAACTTTAAAGACCAAATAACATTTTTTAAACAATTTTTTTTTTTTATAATAGTACAAGTAAACAATAATTACAATTATTAAAGTACTAATAATATTACAAAATGAAAAGTGCTTCAATGTAAACCGAAGTGCACATTTATGTATTTAAACCCGTAATGCCCCATATTGACGGTAAGTTCATTACTGTAAACCAGATGTTTATTATTAAGGTCATGTGGAAATTACTTCTTTAGTACATATATAGGCCATATTAGACTGAACCGCTCGCAGAGCTTAACCTCCATTGAACTCGGAACATTCCTTTAGTAATAGGCGTATTAAAAAATACTCAATGTACCAGGAAACAAACTAACCAGTAGTGTTGAGGACTCCATGAACTGCTCCATTCAGCAGGCTGATCTCCGGCACGCTGTCCAGTACAGGGGTTTGGGGAAGTAAGGGGTTAATTTTAGCTACTTTGTGCCCATGTGCTCGATAGGCCTCCACCAATCTCGCCAGTCCGTGATCTGTTTACACAAGACAGCCAGCGAATGCTACTTGAAATACATTAACAGGAGCCATTAAAGCATTGCAGATATTGCTTTGCATCTTTAAATTTTTGTAGGTTAACGCATGCAACGTTAAGAAGTAAGCTGCTACCAAAGCATATGTCCTGGGTCTCTAAAGCATAATAAAGACATCAAAGGCAGTTTACAAGCTGTAAACGCGTCAACCTTGGTTAAGAGCAGAGATCTGCGGAAGCCCATCGTCTCTCTCCGGAGTCTCTCTCGGTCTGAAACCATACACTCCCCGCTGAGTGTGGTATAAACTCGCTAAAAACGGCCGTCTGGCGCCGAAAGAACGGTGCAAAAGTCGAGGGAGGTTCATAAGCATAATACCCGCTGACATGGTGGAAATAAGTAAACTAAACTCCGTTAAAGGACGATACAAAGTTTCCCCTATGAGACACGCATCCTAGAGTGCAGCCATAGTAAACGACAGCGGTGTCCAATTCGTGAATGAATCATTCTTGTGAGTCGAATCTTCTCAATGAATCAGTTCAGTCTGAACAATCCTGTCAGAGCGGTTTCCGAGTCAACAACTAATTAGCGTTACATGCACACTCTAACTCTGTAGTTATGTTTAATAACTCGAAATGTCTGAATGTAAGTCACAAAAACGGTTATTTTATCGGGTAAACGCCAGTCTAGATATGCAAACCTAGATTTTTGTATGTTCCACCGATTTTCGCTCTTAAAGGGATAGTTCACCCAAAAATGAAAATTCTGTCATCATCTACTCACCCTCAAGTAGTTCCAATCCCCAATGACTACCATAGTATTTATTTTTCCTACTATGGTACTCTATGGGGGGTGATATCTGTTTGGTTACTGACATTCTTCCAAATATCATCCTTTGGGTTCAGAACAAAGAAATTCCTACAGGTTTGGAACTACTTGATACGGAGCCCCGGACATGACATGCAGGAAAAAAATAGTAGGCTAAATCGTGTGCACGATTAACTATTTCGTTCCCTCGGTTTACTAAAATGTGTGCATGATTTACTATTTCGTTCCCTCGATTTACTAAAACGTGCGCACAATTTACTATTTCGTTTTCACATTTACAAAACGTTGCGCGCCAATTTACTATTTAGTTTCCTCGATTTATAAATAAGGCGCACAATTTACTATTTCGTTCCCTCGATTACTAAAACGTGCGCACAATTTACTATTTCGTTTTCTGATTTACTAAAACGGCACACGATTTACTATTTTGTTCCCTCGATTTACTAAAACGTGCGCACAATTTACTATTTAGTTTCCTCGATTTATAAATAATGCGCACAATTTACTATCCCTCGATTTACTAAAACGTGCGTACAATTTACAATTTTGTTCCCTCGATTTATAAATCATGTGCATGATTTATAATTCGAGGGAATGAAAAAGTAAATCGTGCACACGATTTAGTAAACGAGGGAAAAATTAGTAAGCCGAGGGAACGAATTAGTAAATCGAGGGAACGAATTAGTAAGTCGAGGGAATGAATTCGTAAATCGAGGGAAGAATGAATCGTTTAAGTCGAGGGAACGAACGTAAATTGAGGGAACGAATTAGTAAATCGTGTGCACAATTAAAATTTTTTCTGCATGTCATGTGTGGGGCTCCGTAACTTGAGGGTGAGTAAATGATAATAGAATTTTCATTTTTGGGTGAACTATCCCTTTAAGCGACATTGACAGTTCTCGCGGCACATGCCTACTGACTTAAAAACATGTAAAAACCCCAGTAACTTCAAATATCATATTAATATCTGCTTTTATTAGTTGTTAGAATGAGCTGGTTTATTATTATTATTATTAGACAGTAGCACATAGACCTATATATGCTGTGACTTGTAATGAACCAAACTCACCAACTCCTTGAACCGACAACCGTGTCGACTCACAATAAGCAGAGCATTATGAAGTGAATTGAACGATTTGACCGAAGGATCGAAATATAAGTTTGAATAGCAAAGAAAACGGATTGGAAACATGTTTAGGGCTGGACTATAGCCTATATGATTATTTTAGTAGGCCTATCAACAACACATATATGGAAATTTTGAGATTTTTTAAAGAAATTGCATTAAATGAACACATGCAAAAATATTTTAGCCAAAAAATTAATAATAATAATTTTTAGTATTGTCTAATGTAAATGCACATATAGGCCTATAGGCTGTAAGTAGGCTAACTATAAAGCGGAGTCATGGACACATTAGTAAATTACAAAAACACCCTTGGTGATCAAATTTAATAGCCTAGCCTATATAAAACGCAATGAATTGTAATATGCATGTATAGGCTATGCCACGCCGTCATGTCAGGAATCACTTGATGACGTACTGGAGTAAAAGAATTGAACAGACTCTTTAACACGAACTGTTCGAAAGAACCGATTCGCGAAAATGAACCGGACTGAGCATCACTAATGCACAGTGGCAGGTGGGAGGTGATGATTTACTCGTCGCCTATTGGCTGGAATTGAGGCTTTGGTTTGTAAGAGGGTTCGGATAGGTCAACTGGTTTATGCCTTTGCAGAATGTGTGTAGTATGTTAGAAACTTCCAGACAGCCGTGTGTGTGAACTGAGAGATGTTTCTAAGAAGTTGAGGACACTTACAGTATGACAAAGATAGCTTTGTTTATTGGTGATGTTGACTTTCATGAGGACAACTGCACAAACATCAATATAAAAACGTTGCAATAGGTGAAAGAGTGTAAATTGTGAAACTGTGTATTATGAAATTTCTACTGGAACATACAGTTGCATGGAAGATTTGTTACAAATACTGATTAACCTTTAAAATGACAGGAACATATACCTTAGAAATGTGTATTTATTGCTATTAGAATTCAAATAATATAATTTTGAGTTTTTCTTCCAATTATTGCTTATATTTTTTTAATTTTACAGTTTATATTGCCTGTGAATAGGAACTTTTACCTCAATTTCAGCAGCCTGGTCACATGCCGTGTTACTTTTGGAAAAAGTCACATGACCCGAGTTATTTACAGGGCCCTCCATTTCAATATTTTCAGAAATTAGGCCGTTCACTCACTGTCCCAAATCTGTATTCTTCTGGATACATCAGCAATCTAATAATAATAGTTAAAAAAGAAAATAAAGAGAGAAAAAAAGTAACATTTTACATGATATATCCTGATAAAACTATTATTTTGCATTAGCAGTTCTTGTGACTTGTGTTCATTAGAGAGAAAGGTTATTGTTGCATATTTAATCAATAATATTTTCTTAATATGGATATTTTTGTGACTATTCTAAAGACAATATAGACAATGAGAACATGTTTACATGCTAAAATTTATTGGCTTTCTTATTTTTGATTTTTTTTTAAACATGTCTTCTTTGAAATGTAAAATTGGGCCAAGATGAATATTGAATAAAAGTTAGCTTTGCTTTCTTAATTTTTATGTGTCTAGATATTTAATTAGAATATAATTGTAAAATATTTTATATTTTGTGTACTTAGTGTCTACAATAAAATTACAAACACTTTGGTTCCACCTATAGGCAGACATAAAGCATTGCAGCCTCTCACGGCTCAGAAATGCCATTACAAATACAGAAAAAAAGATTTATATATTACCTTAATTTTTAATCCCAATGCAATACATTAGTCAATTTAGATCTGTATCAACATCTTAAAATCTATTTTAATGGCATTTTTACTATTGCAGTGCTTCCACTTGGGGGCTGGTGTATCTGGTCCCTGATCAGCCTAAAGCTTCTCTAATGGAAAAATAAAAGCTTTTCTCATTAATTTATGAATTTAGAGTTGCCCATAAGGCACAATGAGATTTGCTGAGTTCTCTGATATTTCATATGCATGTATTATTCCTTTCATAGGTCTGCGTTTGGGAGGCAGTACACAAATGCCCCCAAAATTTAACAAATCACCCCCTCCCCAATCAACCCTCCACACACATGGTCATACATGCCTCCCAGGCAAATGTGCTCTGATTTTAGTCGTGCACCTCCTCCTCGACGCCACATCGCCCTCTAAAAACAGACCCGGAGCAGTTCACAAGCTGAGCTCCAGCATAAACACAAGGTTACCTGCTGCTCATACAAATAGGACACAGTGTGCATGACAAGCTGTTTTAACATTTATGCCTTAAAACTAACTAGTGTCTACTCTTGTTACCAGTACTATTTTTAACTACTAAAAAGTGATTCTTTTTCAATTTTATTAGGTAGACAGTTACTATTCAATTCTATGGAGATCTGTTGTTCAAATATTAACATTCACTTCAGACTTGATATGTATTTCAATGCACTGAAAAATATGTTTTAGAAACAATTCAGAAATTGTTATAACATTTCACAAATAATTACAAATAAATAGTAACATATCGAATTAAACATGAAATTTTGAAGTAGAAAGACAGATATATATATATATATATATATATATATATATATATATATATACACACACAGACACATACACACACACACACACACACACACACACACATATATATTTCATTGTTGGGGAAAGTTACTTTTAAAAGTAATTATTGCTACTTTAATACTACTTGAAAAAGTACTTTACTAGTTACTTGAAAAAGTAATCTGATTATGTAACTCGTGTTAACTCGTGTTAACTCGTGATAGCGCAATCACTCCAGCGGCCTCGTTCAGCTCCCACAACACTCGGTCCTGCTCTGCTTCATACTACAGTAACGTTAATAATCGCATCCATGAACATGATTTCTTTCCGAGTCCTATCCCAATTCTTTTAAATTGTCCATTGAGGTGAAGACCACATGTCCCAAGATTCCGCTCTCAAACTTGGCGTCATCAAGCTATGCCTTTGTTTTGAATAGGCCTCTAGCGACATCTAGCGGACAGAATTATTACATACTGCACCTTTAACTAGACTAACTGGTTAATTGGTAAATTACAGTGGGTTGAATAGTTGTTGAATATAAGATGTTTTGAAGGACAAAGAATGCATTGCACAGTGACATTTTCAGTACTAGCGCTAGTAACACAACAATGGATACTAGTTTTAAGGAGGACTACATGTTAAAACGGCTTGCCATACACCGTGTTTGTCCACCCCGAGAACATGTTGCGTTTTTGTTCTCGTAGAAACACATTTTAGATTGAGCTCTATCCTGTGAATGAAAGACCCTCCCTTGTTGCTGCGACGCCTGTTTCTTCCAACACCGTCATCTCAAGCGATCTGCTTCAATGGGAGCACCATCGATTCTGCATACCCTTTTTGAAGGCCACTAGAATTGCTGGAGGCAAGATCTGATGCTGGTGCCTTGTCCGTTTATTTTCAAAGAAAACGGACGTGTAGCGTTTTTTTCCCAAGGGAAAGCTGTAACACAATAGGGACACTGGAGTTATGATGAAGGCTCGACGGATGACTGGCGCTGTCCGTTCAGCACCAGCTCGCGCTCAATGACACCATAAAAAAACCTGCATGACACCCTCAAACCCGAGCCGGGGGTCAGGATATTGGGTTATTTGAAGGAAAACGCGTCCTTAGAAGTCATTCAAGTGCATGAAAGGGGTTTTGGATTTCTATTGTTCATCTGAGGGTGGCATGGACACTTTGAGGCGCACCTGGCACGATTGTAAACATATTTGAATTTTCGGAACATGGGTCCCAGCGGTATGATGACGGTCCGTGGGCTGGAGATATGACTAGAGAGGGACGCGATGGGCCAAGGGGACGACAAGGATCGTATCGTGATCAACGTCGGAGGAATCAAGCACCAGACTTACCGCAGCACCCTGCGCACCCTGCCCGGCACTCGGCTTTCCTGGCTGGCGGAGCCCGACGCGCCTAACAACTTCGATTATGATGCGAACATCGGAGAGTTTTTCTTCGACCGTCACCCGGGCGTTTTCGCCCACATTCTTAACTATTATCGCACGGGCAAGCTGCATTGCCCGGCGGACGTGTGCGGACCCTTGTATGAGGAGGAGCTGGCGTTTTGGGGGATCGACGAGACGGACGTGGAACCGTGTTGTTGGATGACCTACCGGCAGCATCGAGAGGCGGAGGAGGCTTTGGACAGCTTCGCCGGGGGTGCTCTCGACCTCGGCCATGAAGACCCGGAGCCTGAGGGGGTCGTTGAGGCAGCCGAGGGGGATGAGGGTGTTGAGATGACCCGGAGACTGGCGCAAGGCGACTCGCCCGATAACAGATCCGGGCGCTGGAGCAGGTGGCAGAAGAAGACGTGGGCGCTCTTTGAGGACCCGTATTCCTCAAAATACGCACGGGTGAGTTCATTGAGAAATACTATTAAATGCTTTCTGAAAAATTCATGCTGCATGGATTGCTGGTCTCCCAGCGTGAAAAGTGTCCCCTTTAAAACCACCCTACAGAAACCAGTTTAAAGCATAATCCAATACAGTTTGCAGACCATTTGAGGGTCAAATGATCCTAATGACCCCATCAGTGAGTCTTGAGTTTGATTGATCATTTGAGCAGCCACGTCAACTGGGTCATTCCACAAAATGGGCCATTAAAAAGGGGAATTTTGTAAATAAATAAACTGATAATCAAACTAGTGTATGCAAAGTCAATTTCTGTAAGATTTTAAATATTCTGTCAAAGAAAACTGTCTCTAGGTGTTAATAAATTGTATTGTCCCATCTCAAGGTAAATGTAGCCTAATAATTTTTAATAATTATAAATAAAATGTAATAAATTTTAATATATATTTGGTATGACAAGGTTATGAAATGGCAAGGTGCTTATTAGGAAGAGAAATTAATGTGCCTAAAAATACTTAAGTAGAATATATATATACATATATAATGCAACATATATAGTACAATATATAGTACGTAACATCTGGATCAACATGCACATTCCCAAATTTCTATATATCCTAATTATTGTTAATATGTAATTCATTTTTCCAGGAGCTCATTGCGTCTACCTTCAATTAAATTGCTAACAATGATTGTAAATTAATTGCCTAAATTATTACATTATTAGCTAAATGCATTCTCTAAATTTTAATGTTGACATTCTCTGTAAAGCTGCTTTGAAACGATATATATTGTGAAAAGCGCTATACAAATAAATGTGAATTGATTTGAATTGGATATATATAGTACATATATATATGTACATATGTACATATATATATATATATATATATATATATATATATATATATATAAACACACACACACACACTTGAATATAATGTGTATATTTATTTATTGGGAACAGGCCAAAAACACATCCTCATGGAGAAAGGAAGAGAATTAATTACATAATGAAAATAAATGTACTGGATTTTTTGTTTTTATGCCAAACCCATAGCAAAAGATGGTGTCAGTTTTTACAAATCATTGTTTACTCACATATTCTTGAGATTCCCATTTAGTGGAATGGCCCAGTTGCAGAATTGTGGTGAGATACAGTGACTCTGAGTGACCACATCTCTGAGCACATCCCACATTTCTGGGTGACCTTGAAATAATACCCACCATCTCTTTTGTGAGATAAAAGCAGTCGTGAGATGGGACCATAAATGATGTTGTGCATTACCATAGTTCCTGGTTTAAAATAACTCCATTTGCTTGTGATTCTTTACCACGGTGCAGCTTAGTTTGGTTCCTCTGCCTGGTTATCGTGCGTCTCTGTGACTAGGGCTTGGAAATAAAGACTGCTCACATCCTTGCTTGTCTATACAGATCATGTTTTGTTCAAGAGCAAGCTGCCACTAACGGCAGCCCGACTGTTTTGATGTGTGACAAGCGGCCACCTCACCCCTAGAGACAAATGTAAGCACAGATTCACATACACACAACCCCAAGGCACGCAAACATAAAGTATTTAAGGGCACTTGTGCTGTAAAAGACACACTCCCCTTGAGATTTTATGGCCATTTCATTTGCTCATTTCAAATGTCAGCTCTTTGCCCTTACCACTGTCCCATCACTGCTCTCAGCAGGAACCCTATAAGCTCTTAATCGGAGATGAGCGCCATCCCAGCATTTCCTCGAGTTTTGGCAGCCAGGTTAAAATGGGTCAGCTCTACTGACTCTAACCCACCGCTTTGGCATTGACGGAGCAGGGGATGGATGTCCTCCAAGATCTAAGTGAGCAGATTGTAGAAAGAACCCATAGAATAGTTTCGGGTAGGTTTTGAATGCCGATGACGCTTTTAAACAAGCAAAAGTGTAGGTGAGACTGGTTTTAAGGAAATGTATTATTCATATGGCTCTGGGCTGCTCTGCCAGGAGCCAGGCTGTCCGACCCTGTCTGCCGAAGCGGAGAGCTGCTGGAGTTGGGGAAAAGTGCCCCGGCTCCTGGCAGCACCACAGAGAAACATGAACCACGCAGCCTGATAGCAAATCAAGCAGTAATGGGTTGATGCAGTCCGCTTATGGAGATAAACTGCAGCCAAGATTTCTGATTTATAAAACTGTTCAATCTTAAATGTTTTTGAAAGAAGTATCTTATGCTCAGCTTTGCCATCACAGGAATAAATTAAACCTGAATAAGTTGGCAAAACTAAAAAAAAAAAAAATTAAGTTAAGAAATTCAAAGTTTAAGTAAGCAGAACTGGCAGATTTTTATTTTGTACTACTCATACATTTTAATTGTTCTTAAAGGATTAGATCACTTTCAGATAAAATTTTCCTGATAATTTAGTCACCCCCATGTCATCCAAGATGTCCTTCTCTCTTCAGTAAAAAAGAAATGAAGGTTTTTGATGAAAACATTCCAGGATTATTCTCCTTATAGTGGACTTCAATGGCCTCCAAATGGTTGAAGGTCAAAATTACAGTTTCAGTGCAGCTTCAAAGGGCTTTAAACGATACCAGACAAGGAATAAGGGTCGTAGGACATACAGCATAAGCTTTTTGAAGAATACAAAAAGCGGAAGCACTTGCAAGACGATCATTTGTTTATATAAAGCATATAGATTTACTTTTTTTTTTCGAAAATGACCGATCGTTTCTCTAGATAAGACCTTATTCCTCGCCTGGTATATTTAAAGCTCTTTGAAGCTGCACTGAAACTCTAATTTTGACCTTCAACCGTTGGAGGCCATTGAAGTCCATTATAAGGAGAACAATCCTGGATGTTTTCATATTTCTTTTCGTAAGAAAGACATGAACATCTTGGATGACATGGGGGTGAGTAAATTATCAGGAAATTTTATTTGAAAGTGAACTAATCCTTTACCTTAAATGTTTGAGTATACTCCTAAATTATCATGTAACCCCAATGTAAACATTTTATTAGTGTAAACTTAGCTATCTATAACAAGCTAATTCAGAAAATGCTATCTTGCTAATTTGCTAACATGTTAACAATACATGGACTTGCTAAATGAGTACAGCAATATTAAGGTGCCATTGAATTGAAAATTGAATTTACCTCGGCATAGTGAATAACAAGAGTTCAGTACATGGAATGACATACAGTGAGTCACAAACTCCATTGTTTCCTCCTTCTTATGTAAATCTCATTTGTTTAAAAGACCTCCAAGAACAGGCGAATCTCAACATAACACCGACTGTTACGTAACAGTTTGGATCATTAATATGTACGCCCCCAATTTGCATATGCCAGCCATGTTCCCAACATTATGAAAGGCATTAGACAAGGGCAGCCAGTATTAATGTCTGGATGAGCACAGCTGAATCATCAGACTAGGTAAGCAAGCAAGACAATAGCGAAAAATGGCAGATGGAGCGATAATAACTGACATGATCCATGATATATGATTTTAGTGATATTTGTAAATTGTCTTTCTAAATGTTTCATTAGCATGTTGCTAATGTACTGTTAAATGTGTTAAAGTTACCATTGTTTATTACTGTATTCATGGAGACAAGAGTCGTCGCTATTTTCATTTTTAAACACTTGCAGTTTGTATAATTCATAAACACAACTTCATTCTTTATAAATCTCTCCAACAGTGTGTAATGTTAGCTTTAGCCACGGAACACAGCCTCAAACTCATTCAGAATCAAATGTAAACATCAAAATAAACACTGTACTTACGCGATTAGACATGCTGCATGACAAACACTTTTTCATTTTGAGGGTTATATTAGCTGTGTGAACTTTGTTTATGCAATGATAGAGTCGAGAGCTCTGGGGGCGGAGAGCGCGAGCAATTAAGGGCCAGCCATGAATTGGTGCATAGTTAATGATGCCCCAAAATAGGCAGTTAAAAAAAATCTATGGGGTATTTTGAGCTGAAACTTCACAGACACATTCAGGGGACACCTTAGACTTATATTACATCTTGTAAAAAAACGTTCGATGGCACCTTTAAGCATTTAACAAAGACCTACTTGCTCTCAAACCACATGCATCACTTGTCATGATGGTAACTCTCCAAAAACTCTTCAGAAACTTTTCTAAATTAGCATAACAAAACATTAAACACTATCTCCCACTTAACATTAATCATGCACAAAAAACATTATATAACACTTAATTTTAGCATTTACTCTCCCTTTCTAGTGCCATGGGCAAAACATGCTGGGAAATAGAAATCCCAGCCCAGTTTCAGTTAAACTTAAGTTTGTCTAAATTAAAAGAAATAAGTTCATAAACTCAAAACAGTTCAGTTTACTTAAAATATATCAGTTCTGTGAACTTGAAAGAAAAAAAAGTGCTAAATACTCATAAAAGTTAATTTGACTGAAATAATTTGTTTAATTTAAGTTTGTCCTACTCAAACCAATTAATTATTTTGAGCGTTCTTTTAAATTGTGATAATATTCACTGCTTTTACTGTATTTTTGATCAAATAAAAGCCGCCTCGGTGATCATAAGAGACTTCTTTCAAAAACATAAAAAAATTCGAGCCTTTGTCCTGTACAGTGTAGATAATTTGCAATTTTGTTTTATTACAGAGTCTAAGTAATAACTGATGCATGATGGGAAAGTCGGGTTTCGGCATCAAATATGCATTTCTGTCAACAGTGCTGGATTATTTTTACCCCGTTTTCTAAATACAGCGCCTCTCTGCTCCTCAAGTGGAGACGGCTGGAGAACATACAGCACATTTCAGATGAATGAATTGGGATGTTGTAGACTGCATGTGCAGAGGTGGTGCGCTCAACCGTGTAAACTATGTATGTATCGTTTCCTCACTAGATTCTCTGGGTCAAGTCAATTCAATTGTATTGAGTTATTTTTAGGTTGTCTCCATCAGGAGGAATATCTTAATTACATTAGAACTTGACAACTCAGTTACTTGCTGTGATCACAGTTGACATCTTTCTTATCTTTATCTAAACTAAAAGCACAGAAGCCTGGGAGGGATGCGTCTTGTGGATAAGAAAAAGATTTAGTCTTCTTAGATTTAGAAACGGACAATCAAAGGCAAGAATGCTTTAAGGTTTTATTAATTTTTAAAATAAAATAAATGCATATTTTTAAAATAATGCATATGCAGTTTTTTTTTTTTAAATAAATACATCTGACAAATATGCATTTTGAATGTAATAATAAAGGAACGATACATCAGTCATTCTTGCCTTTGATTGTAGAAACGAGGTTATCAGGCGCCAATGCAATTTTTTATGAACTCTGCTTACTTGGCAGATATTAAATTTGTTCATTTTGTCCTTTTCCTTTTTTAATATATGTTTTCTGTGTTTGTATGTACTAAAACAGATAGATGAATTGCTTAATGAGCTAACTTTTGCAAACCTGGTATTGGACCTCTCTTAAATTGATGATGCTACAGAACTGTACCTCAATGCGGGATCAGGTGAAAGGTAGATTCTGTCTTAGCTGCATGTTTTTTGAAATATAACAGGAAATTGGATCATTTGAGTGAGGTGTCCTGTTGTTTTCAGATGTTTGCTAGTTTGTTCTTTGCATTACAAACAACAGATGCCAACTTTGGTTGATAATGTGTCGTGCCGTGTCGTTCTTATAGTAAGTGAGAGATGATATATATATATATATATATATATATATATATACATACACACACACACATAGACACACACACATTATATATATATATATATATATATATATATATATATTAATTCAATGAAGTCTACCATTAAGCCTTAACCTTTATTATTATTATTAGTATTATTATCAATAATAATATATTTTCTTTTATATTAACATGTTAATCTTTATACATATACGCAATTTTTAGCAATTTTTATATTAAGCTCCTCAGTCACATTAATGTAATACAGTTCTTAAAATTATATATACTGTAATTGTGTAAAATGTGTTATAATAAATATTTTAAATATATGGATTAAATGGTAAAGTATTTATACAACATCTTAGTATTTGTTATGTTGATTTATATTGATTTAAATAAAGTAATTGCATGTAAAAAAAAATACAGTATTTCTTTACAATGCATAAAATGTTAATAGTTTAAAAAATAGACATAATTTAATTTTATAAAATATAATAAATATTGATTGATTGATTGATTGATTGATTGCAAAATGAGACCTGTGGCCGGTTGTATAAACCGCTAAGACTAGTCTTACAAGTTAGACAACACATTTTTTTTTCTTTTTTTCTTTAACATAAAAACGTAGATTGATGTAATTTGATAACCAAAACGTAAGGCTGATTGTCTTTTAACTAACCGCTAGTTGGTCATACTAGTACTTAAGACACGGACTGTGTCCTAAATCGAATACTTCCCTACTATATAGTATGCAAAAAACAGTACAACACCAAAGTAGTACATTCCAATAAAAAAAAAAAAACAGTAGAATGGCATTTATGAATGGCAGTGAACTCATGCTGCTCAGTCATGTGATGTAGTAATTCTGAATTTCATTCATACTACCTATATTCATAGTACATATAGAACGTTTTTAACAGTCGCGGAGTAATTTCAAATTCAAATGTATTACCTACTCGGACTGTACAAAATTCTGGCACAGCAACAGTCTTAAAGGTGCCCTAGAATGAAAAATTTTATTTATCTTGGCATAGTCAAATAACAAGAGTTCAGTACATGGAAATGACATACAGTGAGTCTCAAACTCCATTGTTTCCTCCTTCTTATATAAATCTCATTTGTTTAAAAGACCTCTGAAGAACAGGCGAATCTCAACATAACACCGACTGTTACGTAACAGTTGGGGTGTACGCCCCCAATATTTGCATATGCCAGCCCATGATCCAGGCATTACACAAGGGCAGAACGTCTGGATCTGTGCACAGCTGAATCATCAGACTAGGTAAGCAAGCAAGAACAATAGCGAAAAATGGCAGATGGAGCAATAATAACTGACATGATCCATGATTACATGATATTTTTAGTGATATTTGTAAACTGTCTTTCTAAATGTTTCGTTAGCATGTTGCTAATATACTGTTAAATGTGGTTAAAGTTACCATCATTTCTTACTGTATTCACGGAGACAAGAGCCGTCGCTATTTTCATTATTAAACACTTGTAGTCTGTATAATGCATAAACACAACTTCATTCTTTATAAATCTCTCCAGCAGTGTAGCATTAGCCGTTAGCCACGGAGCATAGCCTCAAACTCATTCAGAATCAAATGTAAACAATATAACAGCATACAATACTCACATAATCCGACGCATGCATGCAGTATGCATGACGAACACTTTGTAAAGATCCATTTGAGGGTTATATTAGCTGTGTAAACTTTGTTTATACACTGTTTAAGGCAAGTGCGAGCTCCGAGGGTGGAGAGCGTGCGATTTAAAGGGACCGCAACCTGAATCGGCGCATTTCTAATTATGCCCCAAAATAGGCAGTTAAAAAAAATTAATTAAAAAAAATCTATGGGGTATTTTGAGCTTAAACTTAAACAGACACATTCAGGGGACACCTTAGACTTATATTATATCTTGTAAAAAAACATTCGATGGCACCTTTAACATAATGGCTATGTTTATCAAAGTCTATAGAATAACACAAAACACGTCACTCGTATTGTTTTGAATGGGAGAAAGTGCAATGCGCAATGGCCCCTGGACATGTTTTTCTGAGATTTAAGGGAAAGTAAATACTTGCCAACCAGGACATGAGTCTAAAGCCCATGTTTAGAACCTGGACTCTTTTGTGGAAGGGAATACTGTCTAAGTGCCAACTTTACGGAGTACTTTTCAATAAATATGAGCGCACAGGAAGTGACTCCATCCGCATGCATGTAGGCTTGTCCATCCTCGCAGTAATTTATCAAGCTGCGCGTCACTCATTAGTCTGCGTGGTTGGGGTGTGTGTGAGTTTGTTTAATGAGAACTTCTCGTATCTCAGCTGTATTAGCATCACAGCAACACATCGGTTCATACATACTGCGCTCGCAGAATGAATCAGCGCTGGGCCGCCCACCAACTAATTCAGTTACCAGCACTTTAAGTGAGTTTCAACATTCCCAGATCTGCAGCTTGCATGTTGGGTGAAAAATGAAAATGGGCTTTTAAACTGCAAATGATGATGCTTTAGAACAACCACTAATATGTCTGCAGTCAACGTCCCTATGGGTGTGATAAAGCACTAGATTCACTGAATGATAGAGTGCCTGAAAGTTGCTCAATACTCTGAAGCTCTATTAAAGTTAATTAGGATACGTGCTAACCAATGGCTGTTTAGAATGGCTGCATTAGCCCCTGCTGGTAGATGCCGTAACTGCATCATTTGGATACAAAAATCATTTTTCTCCAATGACGGACATTCAAAATAAGCTGTGAAACAAGCAACTTGCACATATTCGCTGATATTATAGTAGATGTTTTACCTGTGTTTGCTTATTTTTAAACATAAAATGGACTGTCTCTTCAAGTCATCAATGTGTGATGAGAGGGCAGAGGGGGAGAAACGGATCATGTTGTGTCCCCTGAGATCAAGAGGATCAAGCTGTTCTTTGTGTTTATCTTGATCAATGGGAGAGTGAGGATAAAACGTTCTCATGGATCAAACTTTTGCCCTCTAGGATTTGCAAGGTCGTGAGAATGTGCTTTCACCGTCAGTTTGGGGAGAGCAAAAGTGATTCAGTAATTAAATAAGAGCTTTTTTTTTAAGAAACATGTCACGTTTGTTAATTTTACATGAATTACAAAAAATGAAAAGGCCACTTGTTCTGTAAAGGGAGAAAAAGCAGTGGTGATGATGTAATCCACATCTTACCTTGATGAATTATTAACTGCTTTTTTACCGCCCCAGTCTGTTCACTGACCGTATGATGCATACAAAACTGAAAAGAGCTTGTGAAAATCCCAAGTTCCTGGTTCAATGGCACGCATCTATAAGATGATAAACGCTTACTTTTCAGGAAACAAAAGGCATTGTTTGCAGAGACAGAGTGTGTAAAATGGGAAAATGATTGTGTTGATACTCATATTGTAGAACAAATTTTAGCATGGTATGGCATCGTTTGTACTTGCAATTTTTTGTTGGCATCTAATGGTACCACTGCCATTGCATTGTTAGGATATCAAATTGTATCCCACATCTGATTTTGAATGAATTAAAGCATAATTTCTCCGGAACTGCAGAAAATATATAAAATGGAAAAATTTGTCTATGTCACAATTTTAAGTGCATTCCAAATAAAGAATCGGCACTGCTACAACATTAACAATACGAAATTAAAGTAATTGCATTTTTTCATCAGAAAACATGGATTCCATCTTCAATGGAGAAAGATGCTTTTTGCTCCATTTCCATAACTCAACAGCATTTTCTACAGGTTAAATTGATCTTAATTATTGGTGAAAAGCCCTTATTTATGTGCGTTTTTTTTGTGTATATGTGCTCGTAGGCTTCCTCAGACAAAATGCTTCTCCTCCCCACAAACACAGGAAACGTAGCACATCTAGGGAATAGTGTCTGTTAGACTAAGCACTGGCTGACCCAGTTATAAACCGCCTGTGGAAGAAGAATTTATGTGATAGAATTAACCGAAGGACTGAAAGGTGTTGCCAGCCACCAAAACCAGAGGCAGATCAGAACAGAGAAGTTGTATTAATGCTTTGAAACTTAATGAAAATATGATATATGCAAAAAACATTGTTATTTGATACTAGCTTGCATATTGTAAAACCATATAATTGCAGCATGAATGAAAAATCATTTGTTATTGTTTGTGGTTCAGTTATGATCCTTTACTAAATGATGCAATGGTCATGAGTTAGCACATGAGAATTGTTTGTAATCAATTGAGTGAATCGTTTACAAAAATGTTAATTTAACCACAGAATCTGGATTTTTATCATTGAAAATAGGTCAAGAAATGTAGTTCTGGTTAGAAATGAGCATGTAATGCATTTGGTAGTGGTGTTTGCCAAGGCATTGTTCATGGGGTTAGAATGATTTGAACAAGCTCCTAACTATAAGCATTAAACTTTGGCTTTTAACTTGTACTGTTTGTGCAAATGGCATGAATAATTCCCCAAATCATGTGGATTATAAAGGTGAATAGTGCTATTACTCTTCTAAGTAATCGGACTCATGATTTTTGCCTTGCGGAAGATAAAATAGGAAAACCCCATTCATTTACTTTTCATTAAAGTTGGTAAGCAAACACCCCAGTGACTTTTGCACTGACAAGCACCAATGAACCAACACATTTTCTTCAGAAAATGTAAAAATATAGTAGTAGTGATTATATTAAATTCCAAGAATGCACTGGATTTTTATTTGTTCCATGAATGCATTTTCCCACCCCTATTATATATGCTGATGGATGATTTGTCATTGAGATTCACAGTCTTATCTATTTTATTTCAGCAAGATAATCAATATACATAATGGATGGTGCCTTTCACACTTGCCAGAAGATACCACGGTTGGGAAAACATGGCCAACTTGCACTTATGTAATTCCACGTTTCCGCCAGTATTCCGTCATCCTATGGTGGGGCTCCCCTACTGAAATCCATTTCCATCTGTCCATGTTGTCATACTCTCTTACACTAAGCTGCAGTGTAAATTCTGTAAGCTTCCCCCATCTTCTTTCAAAACACTCTAGGGAGCATCTCACCAAATCTGTGTGGTAACCTTGCCAGAGGCTGACCAGGAATCCCTGGTGAGGGGAACTATGGTTAAATTTATCCCAAAGTGATGGAGGGCAGCTATATTGGTGCTCTATGCTGTCCTTGAGAGCGCACAATGACCTTGAGTTTTAGCAGCTACTGTACTTCTGTTAAGCCCCCTGCTTGTTGACATGGCACTTTTCAGTGGCGCGTTGAGAAACTGAAGACGTGACATTATCCAAGTGTACTTCCTCTGAATTCTGCTGAAATGGGTGTTTATGAACAATTAGTGTTTTCATGGTGTTGTAACTGGATTTATTTTTGTCTGATCTTAAGTTGGGAAAAACCTATTTATAGCAGAACTGAGTGTTACAGATGTTTTTTAAGGCATCCACAGAACAAGCATTAAAGGAATTCTGTCACTTACTCATCCTGGTGTTGTACTTGTATGACCTTTTTCTTTGGAAAAGTATTTTGAAGGATTGTACTGATCACTCTTTGCTCCATGCAGTTACAATGAAAAGGAAATGAGGTTTAAAAGCACCATAAAAATATCAAGTCATCTTAAATCAGAATAGACATCCAACCAGTTCATTCCTCCAACATTTTCCTTGTTGTGTTCCGCAGATGAAAGAGGTTTTGGAAAGAGATTAGGGTGAATAAATATTGAATGAATTGTCATTTTTGTCATTTTACATAATGTCTCTCTCTTTTCTTACAGTGGATAGCATTTGCATCTTTGTTCTTCATTTTGGTATCCATTACCACATTCTGTTTGGAGACTCATGAGGCCTTCAATCCCATCATCAACCGTACAGAACTCTATACGGACGGCAATGAAACTCGGGAACGTTTCGTCCAGGAGACGGAGACCATGGTGCAGTTAACCTACGTTGAGGGTGTCTGCGTTGTGTGGTTCACTTTTGAGTTTCTGATCCGAGTGACTACCTGTCCAAGCAAATTAAAGTTTGTCAGAAACACCCTCAACATCATCGACTTTGTGGCCATCCTCCCCTTCTACCTGGAGGTGGGACTGAGCGGACTCTCCTCCAAAGCAGCGAAAGACGTGTTGGGTTTCCTCCGTGTGGTACGATTTGTTCGAATTCTCCGTATCTTCAAGTTGACACGACACTTTGTGGGTTTGCGGGTACTAGGGCACACGCTCCGTGCCAGTACCAATGAGTTTATCCTCCTCATCATTTTCCTTGCACTCGGAGTCTTAATCTTTGCCACTATGATCTACTATGCCGAACGTATTGGAAGAAACCCCAATGATCCCAATGCTAGTAGCGACACACACTTCAAGAACATACCCATTGGCTTCTGGTGGGCTGTGGTAACAATGACAACCCTCGGCTATGGCGATATGTACCCTCAGACGACGTCTGGTATGCTGGTGGGTGCGCTGTGCGCCCTTGCAGGTGTGCTGACGATTGCCATGCCTGTCCCTGTAATCGTGAACAACTTCGGCATGTACTACTCCCTAGCCATGGCGAAACAAAAACTACCAAAGAAAAAAAATAAGCATATCCCACGAGCACCTCAACTGGGGTCTCCCAACTACTGCAAGTCAGCCATCAACTCCCCGCGACCCAGCACGCACAGCGACACATGCCCCCTGGCACAGGAAGAGGTTTCCGAGATCAGATACCAAGGTAGGAACTAATATTTTAGAATCTGTAAAGTTTGTCAGTGTCACTGTTTGTTAACCTTAAAGGAGTCATGTCATTTGTTTTCCCAGAGCATCAATGATTTGGTTTTACCATTATATTACCTTATTTCTGGCCCTTAGAAGTAAACAGCCTGCCACTCTACCTTTAAGACTTAGGTTCTGTTTACACCTGGTATTAAGATGCGTTTTGGTCGATAGAATCACAAGTGGACGGCGCTAAATACAGGTGTAAACAGGGTGTAAAACATTTTGAGCTTGTCCACTTTCGACGACTTCCAGAGGTAGTCGAAAACAAATTCGACCAGATTATTTTCCTAGAGTAATTGCTCAGGTGATCAAATGTGTTTGAACAGCCACAAAAGACCATCTACTGACCTAATGCGTAAACATTATGCGAAGCACACTAGCAAGACAGGATTTAAACTTTGTCGGCTGAAGACCCAAGTTTGGTTTGAAGACGAAAAATGTACCAAGCACCATGTTCTCTCACCATTCTTGATTTCTCAATCAGGACAGAAGTGGATGAAAGTGGACAAAACAGACAGATTAAAATACCAGGTGTAAACGGGTATGTCTCTTCCTTGTCCACTTGTGATCCGATCCGACCAAAACACATCTTAATACCAGGTGTAAACAGGGCCTTACAAACAATCCCTTTAACACTTCCTTGTTACTTTTCCACAAATGGATGAGTCAGTTTGCTGAACACTGATGAGTTAATGTACAGTAGGTGGTCATGTTTTTGCAAGGCATTTTTGCAGCTTAGTTTCAATAGATGGACTTTTTGGACAAGGAGACAAAGTGTTTCATTTCAGTTCGATGTTTAGAGCAACTCTTTTATTTGAAAAGATCATTTAGATTAGTTGTTGAAAATTTAAAATTGCTAATGGTTTTAGTAATGCAGAAATCTCCCTGTTTCTCTCTCTGTGGTTTTGCTGTCACTGAACCTTACTACTTCTCTAAGCTCTCATCTATCATACAAATAGTCCCAACCTAGCAATTAAGAGTTTACACTAGAGTTTATGCTATGTCAGAAAATGCAGAGAGTACATTTGATATGAAAGGGCATGGTATGCCTTAAGGATGTAGAGGGAAGTGGTTTGTGAATGACGTTAAATTGTGTGACCAAAAGTCACAGAGAAAATGATGAAGACATCTGTTAACTAAAGAGAATTTCAGAGAGACAAGTCCACTTCTACTTTCGGACATCCAGATTTTTGTATTCACACTTGGGAATCCGCCTAATTAGTAGAAGTCAAATTTCCAACATCTAGGTCAGGGGTATTTATCTCTGCTCCTAGAGACCCAATGTTTTACAGAGTTTAGGTCCAACCCTGCTCCAACAAACCTGCCTTTAATGCTCAAATAATACTGAAAATGATTAGCTGGTTCAAGTGTGTTTGATTAAGGTTGGAGCTAAACTTGACAATGGGTCTCCAGGAGCAGGGATGAGTACCCCTGATCTATTTCTTGATATAACAGGAAAATATGGTTTCCTAATGTTTGTAAATGTTAGATCAATCCAGGTGAATTTGACTAGGTATAAAATCATGCATGGTGGAAAAAGCATTAGTCTTTCTTGCAGAAATGTCGTTTATATATCATCAGGTCTGAACTTTGAGAGCGGTTTGGCTTTCAGGATGTATCGCCTTGTTGATAGCCTGAAATAAATCCTGCATGTCACCTTGCATCAATCTGTAATGAGTCATCTCTCTTTGCCTGTGACTGGAGATTTTAAAGTGAATGGGGAGCCATCGAAAGCTGCCCTGGCCAATGAGGATTGTCCTCACATCGACCAGGCGGTGTCGCCCCGAGGAAGTCTTCAGCCCCGTGGACCGTGAGAGACCCTGCTTCCTGCTCACTTCCGGAGGAGACCGAGCTAATCACACGGGGGGGAGAGTCAGGAAGGGTACGTAACCAGCCAATCACTGCTACCCGTCAGAGCACTGCCAGTGCTGTGTCTAAAAGTGGAGCAGCTGTCTATCAAAGATGCTCTTTCGGTGCAAATCGACCGACTGTCACTCAGCCTTCTTTCTTGCAGTCTGATAACTCCTCAGATCTGCCGTTATCCTAAGGTTGACAGGAAAAGCTGCAATAGAAATGACGTATCCAAGTGAGCCGTCAACAGGCCTCTTTTGATTTTTTAGCTCAGTCTGAACAAGATCTTTGACAAGTACATGCAGTGCAAGTTTTTCTTAATGTGTTCATGCGAATGCAGTATGGTTTACAGTACGTATTTCGGGCAGATTCAGTGGACCGTTATGTAAGGGTCCAATTTTAAATGAAAAAGTAACATTACAATGTTCATGAAAAAATGGTTTTATACAGTAAAAGAATAATTACCTAGCAGTGTGCTTGTTTGCATGCAGATTCACAATGCGGGTGGTCCTGGTGATGGTGAATCTCACAAGAGATGCAGCATGGGATATGGGGCATGTGGTCACATGACAAGAACTCAGCCAGTCAGAAGCTCTCGATTGTAACTTAAAACAATGACAATTGCAAGTCCATGCTACCCTACTGAAAAGACCAGCTTACCAGCATGAATTCCCGTGCTCATCCAGGCTGGTTAGGTGCTGGTCTAGCTTCTCTTAATGCTGGATGATCAAGAAAAACTTGCTGGGTAGGCTAGTTAGAAAATTTTGTTGGTACACTGGTACTAGTATGCACAACACAAACAACTATGCTGGTCTTTTCAACAGGGTAGTCAAAATAAGACTTAGCCAGGGCTATTAAGAATCAAACTCTTTCCTTAACTCTTATAATAAAGGTAAGAACTTGAGCAATATTTTAGGATAAGAAAGAATTAAGATACAAATGAAATACTTCTGTTGTTTGTTAGCCCTGTAGTTAGCCCCATTTCTAACAGAACTAGCATCATCTTGTAGTTAAACAGTTAACAATAATCTGGGAATACACGTATGGTTGTCACTTGTTGAGCTGATGTGTCTGGCTGAGTTCTTTGATGTCTCTCTGAACCTGTGTTACGCTGTAAAGCACTGTGAAACCACCCCATGCATGCAGTAGAGAGTTTGAAGCATAGAACGCATGGAGGGTGATGCAGTTGACTTGGCAATCAGTCAATGTCAACTGGCTAACCATGAACATAACAAGTACATGACAGGGCAACACTAACAAAATCTAATCTGTGCAAACACACCAGATACAGTACACACACCTCAGCTATCTGTCCACGTACATACTTATATATCCATATTTATTCACAAGGAAGCCTTGGCAGAGAGTCTTTGTCTAAGATTGAAGGCTGCTCTGAGGTTTTACTGAAAGCCCTTTTTCTCTTCAAATGAAGGTTATGAAAAGCCATGGAGCCATAGCAGCATGTCTGGAGGCGTGGCCTCAGTGTCGGCTCTGCCCTGCAGCCCGCCCTGTCTCATGCAGCAGGTCCACTCTCCCATCCCATCCATCCTGTAGCATGGACAACAAAACTAACCAATCAGAGGCCCTCGCTCCGCAGTGCTGCGCTGAGATGCCTGCTCACACTGTGTACCATCCGTCTCTCATTAAACTCTCTTTCATTTGAAACTTCTCTTCTCTTCTCTTCTCTTCTCTTCTCTTCTCTTCTCTTCTCTTCTCTTCTCTTCTCTTGCTTCCTTTCCTCTTCCCCTCTCCTCGTCCTTTTTCTCTTTTCCTTCCTAATTCTCAATCCATCTCCTTTCTCTTCCTTCTCTGCTGTTATCCTTAATCTTCCTTCACTTCTTTGCTTCTATTTCCTCTTCCTCCTCCCTTCTCCTTTCTCTTCCTATCCCTTGTTCTCTTATTTGCTTTTGCTTCCTCTCCCGCTTCCTCTTTCACTCCTTACTCTCTTTTCCATCTTCATTGTCTGCCCTTCTCCTTCCTCTTCCTTCTCTGCTCTTATCCTTTATCTTCTTCTTAATTACCTCTCCTTCATCCTCCTCTTCCTTTTCCTCCCTTCTCTTATCTAATTTTTATCTATTCTTGTTTTCCTACCTCTTCTTCCACTACTCTCCTTCCTCTTCCTCCCCATTTCCTCTTCCTGCTTCCCTTCTCTTGTCTGTTCTTTCCTCTTTTCTCCTTCTCAATCTTTTCCTCTTCCTCTGTCTTTCCTCTTCCTTTTTCTCTTCTGTTCCTTCCCTTTTCCTCCTCCTATTCCCTTCACTTGTCTATCCTTATTGCTTCATCTTCCTAGTTCTTTTCTCTTCCTCATCTCTACTTGTCTATTCTTGTCTATACTCCCTCCTCTCCATTTTCCTGTTTTCTTCTTTTCTTTTTCTCATTTCTTCTGCATCCTCTTCCACTCCTTATTCTCTTTTCCTTACTCATCCTCTGCCCTTCTCCTTCCTCTTCCTTCTCTGCTCTTCTTCTTTATCTTCTTCTTAATTACTTCTATTTCCTCCCCCTCTTTCTCCTCCATTCTCTTATCTATTCTTTTTTCTTGTTTTATTACCTCTTCTTCCACTATTCTCCTTCCTCTTCCTCTCCCTTTCCTCTTCCCTTGTCTGATCTTTCCTCTTCCTCTACCCTTCCCTTTTTCTCTTTCCTCCTTTCTTCCAATCCTTCCATTTTCCTCCTCCTCTTTCCTTCACTTGTCTATCCTTGTCTCCTGTTCTCTTCTCTTCTCCAGTCTCTCATCTTCCTATGCAGTGGTCTCATGCATCTACCCTCCCTTCTTTGCTGTCTCATTTCTTTCCTCACTTTCAAATCTCTACACTTTCATTCTTCCCCTTATCTCTCCTTCATTGCTCCTTTTTCCTAAACCCTGGGTGTTTTAAGCTGTGGTTTTCATTAGGTGCTAATGGACACCATTTAAAAGGAAAAAAGATGAGACAATGGCTATTTCATATATGATATAAGATAAAATTAGTTTGAAGTAACACTAACAATCATGATTCTAGTGATGCACACGTCACCAACATAGAAACTTGACTGAAGAAACCTCATTTGCATTTGCATGCCTTGCATGGGAAACTATCTGAGAAAACAATGTAAGTTTATTGAAAATATGTAAGAAAAATGTTTTTTCACCCAAAGCTTCTTTGAATATATCTGATGCAGAGTATGATATCATTTATGATGACATACAATATATGTAGCAATTGGTTTTTTTATTTTTGCAGACATTTTTTTTTTTTTTTTTGCCTTTCCCCAAACTATGATCTCTGGTGTGTTTTAAACACCCTGTATCTGTTAGTAGCAGCAATCAAGGTGACCATCTGACTTTTTGACAAATTAAGATGCAAATACTAAAAAAACGCACTTTAACTCACTTTTTCTCAACACGAGCAGGCAAATCTAAATAGCAGAATTTCAATGACAATACCAGCTATTATATAAAGTAGCTTTTATTTTCACAAAACCCATATTTTTCATAAATTCAGTTTCAAATGTGATTTATCTGGAGTACATACATGTGTATATCACATTTTTAAACATTTAACACTGTAGCAAAGCACACGCAATCACAGAAAATATACAATATAGATGTATCGTGCAGTTGACAGAAAAAAAGCGTCTTTTAAAAAGAAACTAATCAATGTACTTTTGGGATTACTTGGGGAGAGGTAAATGCATGGAATTTTATGCAAAAATACATATGCGAATGACAAAACTGTAAATATGAAAATTGCATGAAATAAATTTTGTATCCAATCTGTATATAGACTCTGGTTTTCTTTGACAGAACATGCATACATAAATCCCCAGTTGCTTGGCAATAAGCTGTGCCTGTATTGTGATGTCTCTTTGATCTTTCACCCCGTCTTTATCACTGAGCTGTTTTCCGGCAGCTATTTTTGGACTTTGCAGTCCATATTAAAAAAAAAAAAATATCTTGCAATTATGCACCAGTGTTATTAGCTCGTAATTCAGTCCTGTTAAACGGATGCACAATCACACTTGGATCTTAAGAGGTTGGAAAGGTCAAAGAGAAAGTGTGTGACCTCCCGGTAAAGCGGGGGATTGAAACAGGAGAGCCGAGGCAGGACTAGCGGTGCCCTGTTTCGCACACCGGTAGCATGCCACAAGTCATTAACCAAGCATGTCACACCGTCCCACTGCGTACAAACCCAAACACAGCATGACCTGATGAGCTAATCATTTAAAGGAATAGATCACCTAAAAATGAAAATTTCCTGATTATTTACTCATCCCATATCCATGCAAAATGTATGACTTTCTTTCCTCAGCTGAAGAGAAATTAAGGTTTTGGAGGAAAACATTCCAGAATTTTTTTCATGCAAGTGAATGGTGCCCAACGTAGACCACTTTTGATGGTCCAAAATCCACATTTAGGCAGCTTCAGAGGGCTCCAACGGTCTTCTCTAGCAAAACGTGTAAAGAAAAAAAACTTTTTAGCTGCAAACTCTTCCGCCTTGGTTCAGCTCATAAATTGTAAAAAAAGATGGATGGCACATCTCCACATTCCACTGTAGAAAAATGAAGCCAAAATATCCTAGAAATGGTTGTTGCCAATTACGTCATTTACGTCAGTAGTGATTCTGAGGTGGAACTGCAGTATCAAGGTCAAATAACCAACTAAAACCAAACTTGTTGGAAAAACGAACACGTGAACATACGTCAACAACTACCTAAAATGACAGAAACCATCTTCTGGAAAAAAAATATTTGAATCGTAATTGGATTTTTTAGCTTGACTTGCATCCCATTCGATTACATGGAGAGGGCGAGGTTTACGACCTATACTGCAGCCAGCCACCAGGGGGCGATCAAAATGTTTTGGCTTCACTTTTCAGGACTTGTGCTGCACATTTGCTCCAGCGCTGCAAAGAGCGAGACAGTTGAGTTCAAGACCTCTTGTGTGACGCATGAACGTTGGGAAGGTCGTGTGTGACGTAGGCGGAAAGAATTGTTTACAAGTGTGGATAAGTGTGAATAACAAATTGTGGTTGCTGTATATTAGTATTTGTTTCAGTTTAGTGTTAAAAATGATCCGTTTATGTGTGTATCCTTGATGTAAACTCCTCTTGTAAACAATGCCACCTAAGTCACACGTAACCTTTCCAATGTGCGTACTTCATGCAAGAGTTTGTGAACTCAACCATCCTATAAACGTGTTTCGCAGAGCTGGACCAAAGCAAAAATTTGTAGATAAATGTATATAATTGGATCTTTTTGACCGTTATTCGTCGGCTGGGGTCATGTGGAGAACTTTGAAGGTGCCTAAATATGGATTTTGGACCGTCAGAATTGCTCTACGTTTGGTACCATTCACTTGCATGAAAAAATCCTGGAATGTTTTCCTCCAAAACCTTAATTTCTCTTTGGCTGAAGAAAGAAAGTCATATACATCATGTATGGCTTTGGGGTGAGTAAATAATCAGGAAATTTTCATTTTTGGGTGAACTATTCCTTTAACACTAACCTGTAGACTTACACTGGATCTGAATGAATGCAGTTTGGAGCATGGGAGAGCACATGGTAAACCCCAAGTTTACCATGAGCCTGTAAAGGAGGTCATAGTCACCTGCTTGACGAGTATCACCCTGTTTGCTTGCACGGTTCGAGGGACAACAATCCCGCCAGCCTTCTCCATCCGCCCTCCCCTCCCCCATGTTTCTGTGCCGTCCGTTTGGTGTATTAATATGATTTTCCTTGTTGTTTGTTGTTGTTGTTTTCTCTTCGTGTTTTTTTAGAGACCCAGCGTGCCAACCGAAGCAGACAACCAACCGAGTCAGTGTGTGTAATGAACCATGGTGTACCAACCACTATGTGTGTCAACCATAAAGCCACATCCCCCACCTGATAGTACCGTATTTAGCGTTTGTGTGTGTGAGAGAGCGCGAGCTGTGTGTTTGTTGTAGATTAGCACTTCTCTTTGAGTTGTGACTGAGAATTAATTCAGCGTAGATGTAGCACAGTAACCAAGAGAAGCTGTAGTTGTTCAGCCGTACGTAGCGCTGTTTCGTTTGTGGTTTATTGTGCTATCGTGCTGTGCGAAATGCCTGTTGTTTTTCCGTTCGTGAGTGTCAGTGTTGTACACATGGTGCTTGTATGTGCTGGTGTTGTGTAAATCATTTCTTTTATCTCGTTGAAGTGTTTGTTTTTGGTTGTTTAAATGTTGTAAAAATGTCGCTAATCACATTTCAGTGGGAAAAAGAAACAAAAACATGTGCTCTGTGATCATGTGTGAGTAGGGAGAAAAAAATAGCAATTGTTTTCCCGTATTTTGTACTACTGTAGTTACCATGTAGAAATGCCTTTTGCACTGTTTGCACCGTTCACTTTTACATTCCTTTCTGTAGAACAAATGACAGTTTGATATATTTTGTAGCTCACATGTTTGGCTGGTTACTTTCGAGATGCACCGTGTCCTAATCAGGTGCAACGTGACATACTGTAATATGATGGGAAGCTCCGCCCACAATGGAATCTCATTGGTCCAAAATTTCACTTGTCTTAAAGGGATAGTTTACCCCAAAATGAAAATTTTGTCATTTACTCACCATCTAACCTGGGGTGCGTTTCCCAAGAGACGACGTGACTCGCTGCTGAACTACCATAGTACGATGCATCGTTGAACAAATCAACTAGCTAGTCCCGACTGTTTCCCGAAACCGTATTGTCGCAAACCTGTCGTTCAACCACGTTGGTGAATGACGTCATGCAGGTGGTGAGTAATAACTTCTTTAAATGAATCCGTTTGAGATCGAATTAATGCTGCGGACATGGCATTAGAGGACTAATTCTCATTTTCCTGTTATTTTGCTTTATTTCCAGATTAAATCAAATGCTTGTTCTTACATACTTGAGCACGTATGCACATGCACACTCTTCAAAAACGGTGCTTTGTCTCTTGACAAACTAAAATATATATAAATGACATTTGTATATATTTGAAATAAAAGATATACGATGTGCTTAATGCTTATTTTGCTCAAGATAAGGATTTATTAAGTCCACATATGTCATAAAAACATGAAACTATGTTTCTAACCACAGCTCGAGAGCTGTCGTTCCAACCACACAATGCTGTTTGCGAATGTTCGTTTGAACGATGGTTTCGGGAAACACCAAATCGTTGAACTATGTAAGTAACGATAAAATGAAACTTGCGATGTTAGTTGGCTATCTATGATTTTGGGATACGCACCTCAGTATAAGTTTCTTTCTTCTGTTGAACACAAAATGAAAATATTTTAAAGAATGTTGGTAATCAAACAGTTGAATGTAGCCATGTAAAAAGTATTACACTCTAGCTACTCAATAAAATTGTGGCAACAGATTACAAGCAATGTGATTAATTAAATTCAACATATAAGAATAGAGTTAGAATTAATCAAATTAATTCCTTAAAAGTCAACCATTTAAAATGTGTTAAATTAGCAAACACCATTACAAAGCCACAAACTGACATAAAAGGTAAAGAGTCAAACTGCCCAACCAAATGAAACACTGATCACCATAATGGTGACCAAATATTTTCAATAAAATCAACATAAACATCTAAAACTCTGTTAATTTGTGTTCTCTTTCCTTCAGTGATTCTGCTTGTTATCATCAGGTGTCTTCAATGTTGGCAAAAAATAAAATAATAATAAAGAGCTCTTAATTCATGTTTGACGTCTGTCTGTTATTCAGAAATTTTGTTTAAATTTTACTCGTTTTAAATAGTTGACATTTAAGGAATTAATTTGATTAATTCTAACTCAATTCTATTTGTTGAATTTAATTAATATTGCTTGTAAAATTTTGCGTAGTAGATATAGCATATTACTTTTTACAGTGCAGTATGAAAAAAAAAATACTATGGAAGTCAATGGCTACCATCAACTGACTGGTTACTGATATTCTTCAAAATATCTTCTTTTGTGTTCAACAGAAGAAAGAAACTCCTACAGGTTCAGAACAACTTGAAGGTGAGTAAATGATGACAGAATTTTCAGTTTTGGGTGAACTATCCCTTTAAATATTTATATTTGATGTTTAACATACAACGTCTGTGGCTGTGATTGCGTAGCATTTTCACTTTAAGAGTAAAAAGACGATGAAGTGTCACACCTGGTTAGAATGTGGTGTTGGATTTGAAGGTAAAATACCAAGGCTTGTCAGCACATCATTGGGACCAAACTCAGTTTTTGAAGGAATGACAACACCAACATTGAGTTTGATGAAAAAAATGTTTAATAAATGCTTAATTTGCATTTGAAAATTCAATGTGAATATACAAGCTATTTTGGAAGCCACATATTATGGCGGTTTTCATAAAAACCAACACAAGAGACAATCCTGCACTGTACAACAACACTACTCTTTATAGAGAACAAGAACATACAGGGTTTATGATGGAATATATGAAAGGAACCGATACTGTGTGTTAAGTTTGTTTCAACGTTTATTTTTCATTGTTGTGAAAATGTTAAGTATACCCAGTTGTTTGGGACCAAACTAGCGCACTGCCAGTTGCATCATGGGAATGTCAACATTGGGTCATTTCCTTACAATATGCTGGACTGTTGAAGACCCAACCACATCAGAGCACAAACATCAGCGAGTAATAAATTATATATATATATATACATATGAATAAAACTCCAGAGGTGTACAGTCTTTGAGACTGAACAGTTTTTGGACACAGTGAACATCTATCTTACTGGCAAAAGGTGGCATCTCAAACGTTTGTGCTGTTTTGTGAGACGTTCCTTGTGTTTTTCAGCACATTGCAGTGCATAGTATGGATAGTTATTTAAAACCAGGTGGTGTTTTCATTGATGGTTTGAGTTGACATATTGTTAAGGCAATTTTGTGTCTTTTTCTGAAGAGAGAAAAAAAAGCAATTAAAAAAAGAGAAATAAATAATGGTAATAAAAAGCACTAAAACAGAGATTTTGTGTTTTGTGGGTTTTTCAAGCTTTGTTTTAAGGCAACCCCCCAATCTTTAGTAGATTATCACTCCATCACTGAGTATTCTGGGAGATTGATTGTTTTCAGACAGGTCATTTCTGAGCAGTAAATCTGTTTCAGTCATTGGATATACAGTGAAGGTTATTTAATGCTTTTCTCTGTCCCTGAGGTGAAAGGTCAGAGGAAATGATCCTTGACCGTCGATCACAGCAAAGGAAGCGTGAATGACCATTTCAGTGCTGACAAAAACCCATCTAGAAAATGAGTGTCTGATTGAATTTTTCTCTCCTTATTGAATTTCAGTCTTTCTGAATGGCTTTGAAGGCACTAGGACAGTATGTACAAGCAGATATACATCAGTGAATGCATATAGATTGACTTATTTTGCCATTCAATACGAGAAAACGTTTTTAAAAACAAAAACAATGAGGGCCTCTCATTTAAGCTATGAATATTTGCATTAAGCTGCAAATAGGCCTAGTGTTCTTGTTCCTGTATATTTTAGGTCATTTCCTAATGTCATAAGCATAATGCGTGCATCAGTAAGTAGTATTTGCATCTCTGAGACTTTGATCTAAAATCTGTTCTTTAAAGGCTTAAATGTGTCTTTCTGAATAATTAATTAAAACCGTAACGCAAGCAAACAGTGTCAGAGCCAAACGCTGAAACCAGTTCAGCTTGCAGAATCCTTGTTGCTCTTCAACCTGCATAGTGCCATTGAATGCCCTGCTCCACAGCCAATCAGAAGAGCCGTAGCGTCTCTGAGACTGGGGACTGGCTGTGGTTGCGTGATGTCACAAAGGGAACCGTCTCCACACATTCCGTGTTCATTCCAGCCCCAGGAGAAGATCCGACCCCCTAAAGAGAGACAGTGAAATATGTTCCATGACAATGTTGCAACTTGATTCACAACAACAGACAGACAGATAGACAGACATTTAATTTTTATTTATTTTCCAAGTAATTTAAATTAGATAGATAGACAGACAGACAGACAGACATACATAGACAGAGACAGTCAGATAGACAGACAGACAGATAGACAAAGATAGACAGACAAAGACAGACAGACAGACAGACAGACACACAACAGATAGACAGACAGACATATAGACAGAGACCAGACAGAAAGATAGACAGATAGATAGACAAAGATAGACAGACAGATAGATAAAGACAGACAGACAGACAGATAGACAAAGACAGACAGACAGACAGACAGATAGACAAAGAAAGACAGACAGATAGACAAAGACAGACAGACAGACAGACAGATAGACAGATGTGTTATTGTGTTCTATTAATTTAAGTTTAAGTTATTTTATAATATTTGATAGCATTATAATATTTCCTATTATTTTCTTCTATTATACAGATGTTTTTATTATTGTTTTATGTATGCTTTGGCAATATTGTATGATTTACAGTCATGCCAATAAAGCAATTTTGAATTGAATTGAATTGACAAAGACAGAAAGATAGATAGACAAGACAGACAGACAGACAGACAGACAGATAGACAAAGACAGACAGACAGACAGATAGACAAAGATAGACAGACACAGACAG